>CAUJRU010002716.1:0-29864 GCA_963277665.1 Viscum album
TTACTTTGTCCAAGTCTAATGGTAAGATCAATATTTTTTAATTTATAACTTATTTGAATGTTTGTACGATTTCATGTTCTATATACCAATTGAAATTTCTTATAACAGATCATTATAATACTAATGGAAAAATAAAAATAAATACATTTATAATGTCTGCGATTTTATATTTGGAAGCTATATATGATTAATTAATAAAATACAAGACCTGTAGGATTGAATGGAATAACTCAAAAAAATTTGATTAAGATTATAATTTAATAAAAATGGATAATTTATTTTGTTCTTTTGTTAATGATTAGTTTAAATGAATATTTTTTTATTCTAATACTTCTGAAATATGGGACCCTATAGCTGTTTACCGGGAAGGAACATCCAATTTGAAAGAGAAGATAAACTTGATGAATCAATATATGAAATGTATTGGATCATTAAAATGATCAAAACACAATAATGTAACTTCAAAAACTAATAGATAAAAATGGTTCAAATATTACTGATATTTTTACATGATATGGGGAGAAAAAATATTGTTTTTATTAGAGAAACTATGGAAAATAGTGTGTTTCAATTCAATGAACATATTATAATGATTATGATTTCTGATGAGGAATTAAATATTGACAATGAAGATAATAATCTTAAGAAAATATATGTAAATTTTAAAAAATCCCACACAAAATCTAAAGATGTAATTATATATGATTCTAGTGGAGTTGAATTTAAATATGAAAGTGATGAAGAAATGAATCATTTAACTATAAGATTCATGAAATTATATAAAATAATAAATTCTTTATAAAGTATTATTATAATTCCATGTATAAAAAAATAATGATGGAATAATGGAATGCAACGTAAGATAGATCCATTGATTCTAATTTAAAATTGAATAATGAATATGACAAATAAAATATTTTATTTATTGACATTATATATGCGGTGCAAAATAATAATAGTGTTCTTAATTTTCAACCAATAATTAAATATATGTGGCTAAAATATCTATCGAAGATATATTTGAATACTATTATATGCTAGAAAACACCATGAATGAACATGAAGATAAATATAATAATTCTAAAAGGTTTCATTCCCAATTATACAATAATATGAAAGGAATTTTAATTGAAAAATAAAATAATTTTATCTTTTTGAGAGAGAAAAATGTTTTGAAATTGGAAAATTAAAAAATTATATAATAAATAAAATAATTTATTAATGGGTATAATAACTGGAATATTATTTTATGAAATCAGAAACCTTCAATAATTCATATTGCTTTTAGATATACATAATTTTAGAAATGATAACTGTTTAAACAATATTTTCTTCTAATTTTAATGAATAGTACCATAATATCAAAAAAAAATACTTATATCAATGAGTTTTTTCCATTCCTTTGGACATATGGAAAACTTTTTTTCTAAATCAATCAGTTCTCTAGTGTATAAATCTATAAATAAAACGTTGAATCCTATGAATATAATTTCTAACGATTTTAAAAATAAGTAAATATATGTATCTAAATATTTTATCATTTTATTTTTAAAGGTAAAATGATTAAAGGGCTCCAAAAATGTATGTGGAATATGGAAAATGGATTATAAAAACACATAACTATATAATACTCATGATTCAAGAGACTAGTAAATATGGATAGATGATATTTCACCATTGGTGGTAATTAAAAGTAACAATATTTGTCATTAAGAAAAATTGGTAACTATGATATTGTTGATATATATAGTTATTTATTTATTTATTCGTTTCATTATAATCTTCTTATTATATATAAATTACATGATTATGGTTACAATGATAAATTTGAGAATAATTAATGCATGATTTATTATTATAATAATGTTTCAGTATTTCCTAGTTTAAGAATGGATACTATTTTTTGTTGTAAATCTCGATTCATTATTTTATAAAATTCATTTATTATAAATTGATATTCATACAGAATATTTGATATAAAACAATACATGAGACCCCAATAGTATACACTATCTTAAAAAGATAAATAGAAAAGGATTTGTAATGGATTCACTGAAACATTTATTTCAAAAATATAGAGCGTGAAATCCCTATCAAAAGGGATATAAAAAACATTAATTAAAGAAAAAGAAAGAGGTGTTGTAATATCAATCTATATAATTGGTTCAAATGAGTTTATTTGGACCATATCAATTTTTTAGTCACTATTATAAACACATCTCTTATGTGATTGTTGATGAATTTTCAAGATACACATTAGTATTCTTCCTAAATCACATAAGGAAATCTCCTTATTATTATTCTAAATATTAAAAATATACATAGTACATTAGTTGACATAAATTAAGTGCTTCAAATGAAATTAGGGATTTTAATTTCATAATAAAGACATTGAATCATTATGTTTTGTGAATTTTTGTTATAAAAATTTCTCAACACATCAAATAACTCAAAAAATGTGTTATTGAATAAATAAATAGAAATCTTCAATAAATAGTATGGATTATGTTTAGTGAATATGAATTACCTATATATATTTTGTCGAATAGAAAAGAAAAAAATGTTATTTAATTAGTATTATTTTTATTAGTCCAATACCACATAATACTATATATTAATTATGTAATTATAGAAACCCAATGGTAAATTAATTTATATATTTTCAATATGATGTTTTTATTCAAAATATTACAAAAATATGGAAAGTGTTTCACCTAAGAGTCATGATAGAATTTTACATGGTTATTAAACCATAAACATAGAATATATAGTTTTAAAAAATCATTCAATGTGATTAGAATAATCAATGCATGTTAAATTTTAGGGTAAAACTACACAAGAACCAAAACCAGTTGTAAAAAAACTTGCGGACAAAATATAAAATATGAATATCAATAATAACTCAATTAATTATGATTATATTGATAATTTACTTAACTAATATACTAACATATATTATCATAACAAACCATACCATGTAGTAGACTAGTGAGAACCAAGAACATCATATCCAATAACTAATAAGACCCATACGCATCACTCGATAGATTGTGTAGTTTTTGATCTTCTAAAAGGATCTCAAACCAGTGATTCTACGTGAATATATGTAAAACATCTATCCTTCATATATCATGAGGAACCTGAAGAGCATTAATGAATAAATTAATGAGTAACATGGTGTTATATCTATGTAAGAATCATTGAATCAATTTGAAAGAAATAATTTTTTGAAACTAGTTGAGAGACATAATGAAAACCTTAATGTTGAAAATAAAATGTTTTATAAGAACAAGGTTCATATCCCTGGATCTATTGTTCGAAATAATGCAATATTGTATTCACAATGTTATAGTAAAAAAATATTGATTATGAAGATACAATTGTATAAATATCATGGTCTGAAGATATTATAATATTATAGGCTTAAAAGGAAATATTATTTAAAAAATACATCAATTCGATGTTTTGTGTGCCTTCTATAATGGTTATATTATTTTTAATTTTTTTGTTGAAAAACACCAATTATTTTGAAATAATCAATTGAAAATTCAGGTTTTCAAACTTTTAATATAACTCTATATTTTAAAACAGACTCCTAGGTATTGTGTTGATATGATCAAATCCTTTCTTATTTCATGTGAATTTATAAAATTTATAACTAATATATAATTATTTTGAAAAAAAATTATATTAGGTTTTATTTGGGAAAATTTATGTTGATCACATTATTTATAGATCATATAAAGGAACCTTATGTGTTATGTTTTCAAATATTATAAAAATTAATTTTAAATGAATTTAATTAGAGAAATAAAACTATTCATTGGTATTCAAAATATTCGAAAACAATGTTTTTTTAAAATCTATAAATTTATTCAAAAGATATATTAATACATATTGGCATGGATAAATCAAAATGGAGTGATTCATTGACGAGTACAAGCTGTAAAATATATTTGGATGAAACTGGGATATGAATTGACCAAACAACTTATTAGGGTATATTTAAAAGTTTACTATAAATTATTATAAGATAACATTGTATATTGCATATTGTGTTCATTTGATCATGTTTTCATGAAATCCACTGAATCTAATTTAAATGTAGACAACATAATTTTTAAAATCCAATAAAATAAAATTATTTTTTTGATTATATTACTTAATTGGAAATGAATTTGGAAAACATAGTTATTCTATAAAATTTTTTTGTTGTTGTATATTATATAGAAAAAGAACCAATAAAACACGTCCCTTTTTGGGAAATCCACTATTATCATTGTATATTGAAAAGAATAATTTAGTTTTATAGACAACTATAAAATTGAAAATATATCCATAAAAAGATTATGTACACTAATAATGAGAATTAAGAACATATTACTTGACTATATTTATTGATTCTAACATGACCTTATAAATTGTTAAAATACAAATGTTATTAAAATTTATAAAAACCATGTATCTCATTTTTGTAAAAAACATTAATATAAGACATCCTCCTTTGACAGACCATTTCAAAAAATTTGTAAATAACTCTCGAGTTCATAGGTAATGTTAATGAGCTCACTGATATTTTCACAAATCCTTTGAACAATTACGGATTGAATTGTATCATACATGCAAAAATATATTGAGGGGTTAAATATTGTTTCCCTAGAGCTTCTCTCCCTTTTTCATGATGAGGATTAGGGGTTCAACACTGCACCTACCGAATTGGATATCTAATAGATGCTATATTATTTGTTTTTGGATGCTTAAATTATTATATGTATGCAATTTCATATTTGGATCCAAGCTCTCTCCTACATCTAGTTTTCGGTGTATTTACTTCCTGAATCAACTACAGATCCATATCCAACTGCTTTGAGAACACTATGCTTGTGGTTTATGATGTTGTTTCATTACTAGATCCAAGCTCTCCCCCACATCTTATTATCCATGCGTTCATTGCCAATGTCAACTATGGATCCAATTTGAACTGCTTCAAGCATTATGCAATTATGTTTAATGATACTATTTTATGCCTGGATCCAACTCCTTCTGTTAGTATGTCCACCAACAGCATCAGTAATGGATCCATCTCTATCATAACTAATTCAGATGGAGATTCAATTGTTTTTCCTGCTCCTGGTGGTACTATTGATGATGGATTGGAAAATCAATAATTCTATATATAAAATGGATTATATTATCCTTTCATTTATCCAAAAGGCATTGTGGTACACATCAAGGAAGATCCATTTGTTGTCTCAAATCACTTGAAAATAGGTTATCACACATTATTACTCATTTTTTTTACTTAGGGAGTTCAAATAAAATGAAAATTGATAAATTAATTGGGAATCTCTAGAAATCTATGGATTACCATCTTGGAAATGCATTTCTTTGGGTCATGGATTCTATTATATTCTATTTACATCTAATGAGTTGAAGATGTCGACTAGGGGATTTTGATCAATTTCACATAAAATATGGATTATTCATATATGTGAATGAGATTGAAATTTTAATCCTATTGATGTTGGTACGTATTTTTTACAACTATTGGTAGGGGTCTATGCCCATAATTGTATTATTTTGCATCCAACAATAATATATGACGTCATAAGGAAAATTGGTGTTCCAATTAATATTAAAAAATAAATGGTCGGTGCATGATTTGATCACCTCACCCACTTTTTTGTTGATGTTGATTTGTACTCCACATTAGTAGATCATGTTCTTCTATACAATGATGAATATGTACTTTATTTGGGAATTGTGTACGAAAAACATCCAAAATTGTGTTTAGAATGTAGGGTAATTGGACAAGAAATCTCCAATTGTAGTAAATTCATTGCCTTTCTATATTGATATTTGCATGGGTATGACTCTAAAATATATCTAAATATGAATAAAAATGAATTGAACTATAATTATTGTGGGCATTCTCAGACTATTGTGTATACTTCCGGTGGTAATACCTTCCCTTGGAAGACTATGCATTCATATGGTGGTCTTAATGTATAGGTTGAAACACCTTCACTGTATGCTGATGTGGAAAAGGATTACACATAGTATAGAGACCCTACTACTAACATATTTCATAACAATGTAATGGAGACATATAGATGTGATACTAAAATGGTTCTTTAATGAAAAACCCCTCAACATAATGGTAGTGTATGGGTTGGAAAACTAGGTAATGGGTTCTCCGAATAGTTGATTGTATTGTCTAATGGTGAAGGAGACTTCTCAACTGGGCTTGTGTAGGAAGGGGAAGAAATTAATTACATTGTATCGATATAAATAAATCGTTTAATGATATTGTTCTTGGTATTGGATAGAATGTAGGGGAAGTAATTTTGGTTTTTCATATAGCTAAAAAATCTGTTAATATTGGGAAGAAGCTAGGGACCAATATGTATACACCTCCTATCTCGTATAGAATGGAGCTGATTGATTAATATATAAGGGTTCAAGGTGCATAATATAATGGTTCAAGATCCATTAATGATTTTATATAGTAGAGTTTCACTCTAAAATAATGGTATTCTAGGAATATTAATACATGGAAATTAGGTCAAAATCCAATAAATCATTGATGAGGATATAGAAGGGATTACTGGATTGTTAAGCATGGCTATTTTAACAGGTCTTCTTCTAAGGAGATCACATTGTAGTATGTTAAAATCAAGGAAATGTACTATGTGATTTTCATCTAGATGAATTCACAGTTGGAATAAGAATATTCTAATGATACCTCAAATAATGGGGATGATCCTGATACTGCCCATTTTTTGTTTTTCTATAATGTATAATAAATTACCTCATATACTATCCCTTTCTCTTGTTTTGTCTTTTATATTTCAGTTATGATTGATATGAAAAACATTTCCTGGAACCTAAACCCTTTTGGTATATCATACATTTTATATATATGATAAATTACTCTTAATTTTTATTTTCAAACATTAATAATAATCTATTAGTTATTATATTATTCAAGGCACAACTAACCCTAATGATTATATTTAAACATGTTGTAGGTTAGGAAAACATATTGTCAATTCATCCAGAATTGAAATGGTTTTTCAATATACTATTAGACATTTGACATTGTCAATCAATATTTTATTCTGTTATTATTACTGTTTAGGATAAATAAATATGTTTACCATGCATTATTATTTAAATCAATAAAATATTTTCAAATATTCTTTTATATGAATTCAATTCATTTTTCATCATTAAAACCCAAAAACATTCTATTATGAATCAATATCACTTGATATTTTCACATAAACCAATATCTATCCTCTATAACTTTGAATATAATTATAATATGGTTTCGATGATGAAACCCTTATAATATTCATCACATGTAGGTTCTTAATCCTTAGAGATAATGAATACATCAAAGATTATTCTTTTAAAAACTATCAGGACCCATCAATCAGCGAAATATATCATTCTTGAAATGGAGAAAAATATAATATTTTATATAAAAAGATAACCTATAGTTTGTAAGTATAAAAAATTGTGGATGGCTTTCTTGGTATAGTGATTAAAATTGTATACTTTATCCATAATTTTAGGAGTAAAGTTTAAATATGAAATTACAAATGGTTGATAATAATGATATCATTTGGACATCTTTGAATTGAAAATGTTTTATCTTTTCATATGTGATTTCAGAAAATGTTTGAATATGACTCATTAAAGGGATTCTAATGCCTAATAAATTTATTACTCATTTTTTCATGAAACTATAGAGTATTAAAAAATCTCTCCTAGAGATTACTGCTAATGGAAACCCTTGGATACAAACTACTATAGAGCATGATAATTATCGTCAGATGTTTGTAACATTTATTAAAAATTTAATATACCCATTAAATAGATATGTTAGTATCTTATTATATAAAATAATATTTCTATACATTATAATAAATTGTATTCACACTAGCCTATATAGTTATTAAATAAGGAACATTAAAGAATTATTAAAACCCACTTCAATGACTAATTCATCACTATAAACTATGTTTAACTTAGATATTTTGAATTTCAATTGGATTATTCCAAAATCATATGAATGATCCTTATTCAATGGTGGATTTTTATATATCAAAATAAATTTTACAATATGGGGACTAATTCGAATCCATTGAACAAAATATTGGTGGTTGATAATGTTATGTTCTATAAAAATATTAACCTATTAATGAACAGTGAGGGACCAAAAGATAAATAAGACTGAATACTATAACGAAATGAACTTTTTTAATTCTCTAATAAACAAAATAATTGTTTACAAGATGATAAAATATTTGATAATATATTGTATTTTAATAATGATGTTGAGGAAGCTTATGAAATATAAATAGATACTCATAAGTCAATAAATATATAATGCTATTTTCCTAATTATGTTTTAATTTTGTATAATTAATCACCAATATATATACATTATGAGGAATAGAATATTGATTCTTTTGATTACTATGATACTATAGTTTTTGATTCAATTATTTAGATAAATTCAAGATTTTGAGGATGATGAGTGTAGTAAAGAATATGGAATTGATAAAATATATGAAAAAGATATATTCATTAGGAAATCCAATGGTTATGATAGTTAATGGAATGAAATTATAGTGAGTTTATGACATCCAAGAACCTTGGAAACGTAATCATATCATTAGGGGAGGAATTGTCGTAAAATTCATTTAATGATGTCCATAAAGGGGGAAATCCACCTTTAAATGATGAAATTATCATCTCCACTTCATACAATGATCCTTATTGATTGTTGGTAAAAAATACATCAAGGCATCCTCTCGTGGTTTTTTGGGTGTGATTATTTCTGGTGACAATGGTAGATGACTAGTAATGCAAATGGTTGGGGTGTACTGATGTGGATTTCTAATATGGTGCAGTTTACCACTACATTCCAAATTTTTGGGGTTCGAAATTTGGACTTTTTACATCATTATAAAATAAGTATTTCCTTGAATATATCGTCAAAATATGGAAAATAATTGAGTTTCATGAAGCTAGGTCCAATGAAGAGTGTTTCACAAAGGATTAAAGGATTCTAACATTGAGTTATATGAGTATGAAGAGCATCTTGAAATGGAATATTTGAGGAGCATAATTAGTAGAACATTGAGGTGATGTGAGGATTTGATAGAAGGATCTCTCCTTATGATGAGCATCGTGAATGGGTTATGTATTTAGAGCATCGTAAAAAAGGGATATTTGCTGCAAAAAAATGGGATTTCCCCAAAATTTTGCTGATGTGGCCCAAAAAGATCTGGAATTGGTAGAAACATCTATAAATAGTACCCTATACACATTAAAAGAATATTTGTGACTCAACTATATTTATATTTCTCTGGTTTAATGAATGTGGTTCACACAATTGGATCAGAGAGGTTGTTTTCAAGTAAATCTGTGAAGGCTGCAAATGCCAACCGAATGATATAAGCTTCACAAAAGTAAAGGGAATTCACAACTGGTAATTGTGATTTGTGAAAGGATAGATTTTTTTAAATTCCAATTGTCCATTATGAAAGACGTTTTGTTTGAAAAGCCTAGTTTGGGATTTGTGAATGAATGTATGTGCTTTTCAAAATAATGATTTTTGAAAAGGAGCTGTCTTTTGTGGGATTTTTTTAAAAGGGATTGAATGTTGTTTTATGGTAAAATGTTATTGATCTATGTATGAATGTGGGAAATCAATAAAGAATATACATATAGTGGATGATGAAATTTGATAGTGATAATGAAACAACATATATTTCATTAACATATGAGTGGATCTTTTGAATAAGTCTTGAGAAAACATTATTTGAAAGAAAAATGAGATTTAAAATTTTGTTTGTTTGTAAACCAGAAGAGATAGTGATTCATATCAAAACATTATATACAGTAGTGATATTTTAATGGATTTGGTATATCGGTGCATTAATGTTGAATGATCGTTGGATGTATTCCATTTATATTGAACTATGTAAAAGAATTGTTTTCCTATGCATGCATTAATTTACGTTCACACATTGTTATAATAAATAGAGAGAAGATTGATTTAATTAAAAAATTGTTATAAAGGAGGAGTTTTTTTAAATTTCTATACCTTGATTTACCCGCCTCTCAGGGTATTTAATATGGTGGGACTGAGAATTGATATTAGAGGGAGGTTGAAATTCAGTATATCACTCTTAGTAGAAGTAATGAAGGTGGTAAATCAAAAAATAATTCCAATATTTTATGAAAATAACATTAAATTAAGGTACAATTAGATGAACCACTTTTTCGATTTTTGGGAATGGATGTTTCACAGTATCAATGTCGTTAATTTCAGAAACCATTGATAATTGTGTTTTGTCACATAATGAAATAAGGGAATTAGATGCTGACCTAAAAGGAATAAATTATTTATGGGGAGCCCTATCCAATGCAATAAATACAAATTTTATATCATTTAAAGCATAAAATGCCATTTGGGAAAGATATTTAATATATATGAAGTTGTTTCAAAGGCCAAAGAGGAAAATAAGCATGTTTTTTTGCTACAAGTATGAATATATGAGAATATTCCCAAATGAGTCTGTTGATACTTTCTTTGATAGGGTAAATGTTGTAGTGGAAAACATGTGTGGCCTTAGGGAAGTTACTGAAGATAGAAATATTTTTATATGTATCTTGAGGAAAAATTAGACTTAGTTCAGTTTATAAGATTAAATATTTGATGATAATGAATTGAATGAGTTGTCACTGGAGAATTTTCATAGTACCCTTGTACCATATGAAAAGTGAAATTATGATAATGATGTTGGGGAAATGGTAATTCAAAAGAGTTTCCATTCAAGGCCATAAAGAAGCTCACACCTGAATATTCATAAGAATAAGAAGAGAGATATGAGGTGGTTTCATTTCATTCATCCAATATCTAAATAGTAAATGTAATGTAACAATGGAAAATTCCACTTGAATTATCTTAATGTGGAAGGTTTTAAAATCATACGAAAAGGATACATATGATGTTTCATGAACATGAAGAGGGTGATGTTTAAATTCCAATAAATAAGTTTTCATCCCCTGTGAAAAGAATGAAAAATTCTAATATATATTTATTCAAAAGGAATAATATGCTTTTATGAGAAGATGGTAGTGTCAAGTAATCTGAGACAAAAGAATTCGAAGACTGCAAGGATCATGTAGAAAATTGTATGGTGGCTGTCATTAGTAGTTTTACGAAAAATGAAAAAACCGACTTTGATGAAGAATGTGATTAGGGTAGAGTTGATTTTCAGTATGAATTATAAGTTGTTGTTGTGAAAATGTTTTTTTGGGGAGCTAAACTAATGTGAGTCAACAATGTGGTTTGTGACACCAAAATCTACATGTAGTATTAGGAAGAAGATAATTGTTTGATGGTGGAAGAAATTGAAAAAAATAATTCTTCAGCACCAGAGAGCTCTGAAAAGGTTGGTGAGTATAAGCTCAAAATGGGAGAATGTTTTAAATTGATAGTTTTACTAAAACTGGATGGGATCATATCAAACAAACCAAATAACCTGAATAAGAAGTTGCGAGTATATGATCAAAATTAATTGATAAAGAAAAAACATTGACTTATAATATGATGTGAGGAAAGTTGATCATTCAGAAGGCCCAAATTTTTGAAGTGGAGCATAATGGTCTAGAAGAAATGAAGCATGATTGATATTCAATTATTAAGCCTGATTGGGTGATTCATCGAAAACCAAAATTTGTGAATGTTGAAATTAGACTGCAAGCACCTGCTCTATCATTTAATGGTTATTTGGGTGAATAGATGAATTAGGTGATTCAGAGAACCCATGGGAAAACTAGTGGTGTAGTAGTGACAAACATGAATGCACCGTGCATCATGTTTTATTACAATGGAATGATGGATCATTCAGAAAATGTGTGTTCCATGACTAAGAGATCCTTAAGGACACAAGAACAAAGGTGAAAAAAACAAGGCTCAACAACTTTGAATATATTTGGAGTGAAATTGTTTTTGGATTGGAGGATTTGGGATCATGGATAGATATATTACATTAAACATTAATATGAATGTTCCAAAGAAGAATCAATGTTGTCACAAGTAGAAAATCAAATAATGAACATGTGATTTATGATTGAAAAAATGATTTTCAGCTCTGTGGGATGAAGGTATTCTATCATAATTATAGTTATATCAATACCATAAATCTATTCTGACTATTTATTCTAAAACATGAATCATTAATGTAAGAGCATAGAAGGTAGTGGTTTCGTAAATATCCATTAAAGAGTCATATCGCTCTGGTGTATGGATCCTTGACAGGAACTACACATCACATATAAAATTAATTAACTTTTTTACATGAATTAAATATGAAAAAGAATTATTTTTCTAATTTGGAAATGATGAATGAAGGATGATAATTGTCCTATGAATGGCATAATTTGGGGGCCATGTTATGAGATGTGCTGATGTCCTGGTGGTAGAAGGTTTCAGTCACAAATTTATTTGTGTTAGTAAACTATGTGACTTAGATAATTCTGTACAATTTACCAAGAAGATGAGTATCATCAATGAATGATATGGTGACATTATTATATATCGAATATGAAAAAAGTAAAACATATACCTTGTATATTTCGATGAAAATATGTTCTTTTTATCCATAGAGGAAGAAAATATGTTCTGGCACAAACAACTTCATCATATATTCCAACAATTCCTGGATGATCTAGAAAATTATGATATAGCTAGATACCAACCTAATCTATCATGAGATTCTACTCATATGTGAAATTCATATCAACAATTTATGATCATTAAATTAACATACATGGGAAATAAATTAAATTCAACCAGATTGCTTTAATTTTTGCATGCAGATGTGTGTGGAAATATATCACCAATATCAATTGATAGGAAAAAATATTATGTTCTTTTAATTTATGATTATAATTGAATGTAATGTGTATCTATATGTTACCATATGTCTTTTGTGTTCATTTTCATAGAAAAATATTATATAGAATCTTAGAGGATTCATGGGGATAAAATTTAGAAGTATCATTCTTATAATGGTACAAATTTCACAAATAGTGAGGTAGGAGATTATCTTGAGAATGATGGGATAAGGAATCAAGTTTATGTAGTGAGAACTCCAAAATAGAATGAAGTGGTTGAGAGGAGAAATAGAATCATAAACAATGTGGATAGAATAATGATTATTGAAATAGTCATACCAAATAAATTTTGTAATGAAGCAATATTCACATTAGTCTATATTTCTAATAGGAATATGTGTGTCAAAAGGAAGGAAAGACTCCATTTGAAATGTGGTACAGAATGAATTCAAAATATAAATAATTTTGAATCTTTTGAATTAAGTGATTTATTCTCAACAAAGAGAAACACATGAAATTTTAGTCATGTAGGGATGAGAGGATATTCGTTTTCTAATCAGTATATAAAATGGAATCAAATTGATAAAATAAGAGGTTTTTTAAAGTAATTGAGGGAAATAATGTCAATATAGTGGAAAATGAAGTGAATATTTAAAAATATAGTGAATTGATTCCGAATGAATGTGAAGAGGAGGGAATAAACATAGGGGATAAGAAGTGGTAGATACTAATTTAGAACATGATACTGATAATGAGATGGAGAAATTCATGTCTATATCTATAATGATGAAAAAGAGTCAATGTGAAAATGATATGAAAAATATCATCGTTCATCCGACATCACCTTTTCAAACAAGAATAATGATGTCATTATAATAATCATCTTTAATATATTATGTTGATATTAAATGTTTTTCTGATGAAACTAATGATGAAAACTAGTTCAGTCATTGAATGTGGAGTTTGATAAAATTGAGAAGAATCAGACATGGGAATTTTTTTTGAGGCTAGTAGAAATGAATTTACTTATAACTAAATGGGTCTTCTGTAACTAGATGAATGAATATGGCACATTTATTCGAAAAAATGTTCGACTAGCGTGAAAAGGGAACTCCATGATAGTGGGTATTGATATTGATGAATTTTTTTACCTACATCAAGGTAGGAGATGATTAGATTATTTATGTAAATAGAAGTTCAATGTAAATTCATGATTTTCTAGATTGAATTCATGTCATAATTTCTGGATGGTGTTCTCGATGAGGATGTTTATATTGAGAATCCATATGATTTTCTAACTCATGATGATGATAACTGTGATTTTTGGCTAAAGAAGGAAATATATAGGTTGAAGAAGCCACCAACTCCATTGTATTCAAGACTTGATCAGTATTGGATGATGATTATCTTTAAATGTGGAAAATTTATATATAATCTATCTATCAATGATGAAAGTAATCAAATGATGATGATGATGTTTTATGTCGATTACATAACATTTGGTGGATGAGATGATGAACAATGAAAGGAGTTTTTTGAATTCATGAAAATCAGGTTCAGAATGTCAATGATTGGTGATATGACATATTTACATGGATTATAGGTGACATAATTAAGGAATTAGACATTAATTTCTCAATCCAAATATTCAATGGATGTTTGGAGAAGATTCTAAAGTGAAAATTTCAAGGATAGGAAAACTCTGGTAGCTACATTAATTAAAGTATCAAAATATGATAATGGAAAGGTATTTATTATCCTAGAATCCATGTAAATCTATGGAATCATAATATACATGAAAATAGAAAGACTTGATATTTTTTTCACATTCCATGCTGCAAAATACCAAAGCAATCATAAATAAATCCACATGCTTTCAGTCAAAATAATACATTGGTATATCAAGGGACATGTGGATATCACGTTGTTTTATAATGAAAAATCTCAATCAGAGCTATTGGGATATAGTGATATAGATGGGGATGGTTCAAAAAATGATTGAAAATAAACATCTAGAGCTGCTTTATGTATTGCTGTATTTATTATTTCATGGCAATGTATGAAACAAGATTTCATTTCATTGAGCACGACATAAGCTGAGTATATTTCATATACTCAGGAATTCACATAGTTACAATAGATGAAGAAATATCTTGATGATATGGTATTAAGAGTGATGTATATGATCAGAATCTATTAAGATAATTAAATTTATATCAATCTAGGATAACATCTACTTTATCAGACATTTACAAAGAACATTGAAATAAAATATAATTTTTTCATGGAGATGGTTGAGCAAGGGCTTGTAAATTTTTATTTTGTGACTATTTACCTATTGGTTGTAGAAATAATGAAAAAGGACTTACCCAAATAATCCTTTTAGAGGCATCGACTAGATCATGGAGTTCAATCGACTCCACGCACTTGAAAAAGTATGGATGTGGGACCCCTTTTCCCCAAACATGAGTCATGATGCGTTTTTCCCTAATGCATTGATCTGTGTTCATAGTCCAATTGCAGACCTCAAAAGAGTGTCATTGGGGTTCATTTAAAAGGGGAGGAATTGTAATGGGATAATATGTATTAGTAAATACAAGGGTATGTGTCTCAGTAAAGACATTAGGAGAATGTTATAGGTGGATAAACATGATTTGGGACGCACAATATAGGGGGATTTTTAAATTTAATGAATAAATAAGTGTTAGTTCAAAGGATATTTTTTCACAAAAGTTGGTGTTCATGATGAATGTAGTTGATTTTTATCAATAATGAAGTGTTTCATTGATTGAATTTATAGCATACTCTTGATTCTCATTTCAAATATTAGTCATGTGAGATTATATTATATGTTGAGTAAATAATTGTTCGATATCTAAATTTCATGTTGAGAATTTGGGTAGAAGATTGATAAAGCTATAAAGAGGTATCATTTCATGCAGTTTATCAATAAAACCAAAGGTGCGAGTTTGTTTCAATAAATTTATCAAGGAATCCTATAGGTGTTTTTTGGGTTTAACTGGGTTTTTTGACAAATCTAGACTATGATAATAAGTACTGTTTGTGAATGATGATGTCGGTGAATAAGGTGGCACAGTTTCACATTGTTTTCTATATATTAGGGGTCCAAAATTTGGAGTTTTTATAGATTTTAAAAATATTGATTTCCTTGAAGATCGTATAAATATTATGTAGAAGGAATTATTTTAGCAAAGATAGGGCTCCTTAAGAGTGTTTAATGATGGATTAAAAGATTATAATGGTGATTTTTGAAAGTAAAACATGATTCACGAAATGGAAAAGGTGAGGAGAATCGAGAAAATTAAATGGTGAGGAAAATTGTGAGTGGATCACTACGGTGATGCTATTTTTTAACAGAAGCCTTCGTAACTATGAAGATCTTTGAGAATGATAAATGTTTATAGAGCTTCATGAAAAAAAGAGTTTTGTGTTGGAAATTTGGGTGGTCTGTGAAATGGGGCTGATGTGTCTCAGAAGGTTATGGAATCATGGAATCAACGATAATTATTAAACTTCCCTATTTAGAATATTTATTGAGATTCAAAAATAATTCTATTTCTATAGGTTCACGAATGTGGTTTGTGAAGGTTGTTCAAAGAGGTGGTTCATGAAATTAGTGGGCAAATAAATTTATGATGGTTGTAAAATCTAAGAGAATGATCCATGATTTGTGAAATTAAAAATAATTCACAAATTATATGTAATCGTTTTTATAGGAAATAGTTTTACAAAAGATAATAGATCATTGTGAAATCGGGATGCTTTGCGAAGTCTAGTTTGAGCTTTAGGAATGAATGTGCTTCGTGAATGCTGGTTTGAGCTTGGAAAAATAAGGAGCTTCGTGAAGGTAGAATTCATTCTGAATTTTTTGTAAATGGGATTTCCCATTGTTTTGTGGTAATTTGGTATTCATCAGTGGATAAAAGTAGTAAATCAATATAGAATTTGCATATTATGGAGGACACATTAATTGTAGATAATAAAGGGACCTATATGTCAAAAAACTATGAGTGGATATTATGAAGAAGAAATGATCACACATCTATAGAGATAGAAGTGTGATTTAAAATTTTATTTAGTTGTAAACATGGTGGGATAGTGAGTCATTTTCATTCATTTTAAATAGTAGTTCTCTTTCAGTGGATTTGGTACATCGGTACATTGTCATTGTATGGTCTTTGGATGTATCCCAATGTTGGTTAACCATGTTAAATAATTGAGTCCTATTCATGATTTCATTTATTTTCATAAAATACTATTGGAAAGGGAGAGACGTTTGTTATTTTAAGGAAGAAATATTATTTGAAATGATAGTTGTTTTAATCTTCCATACCATGATTCACCACCTCTTTTGGTATTTATCCTGGTTGGACTAACATAGATATCATATAACTCTAATAGACCATGAAGAAAGGAATGAATCTAGTTCTCTAAATCCTATGTTTCTGAAATGTTATACGAATCAAACATTTTAAGAGATATTTGTTGACATATTTGGGCCTACTCCGAAAAACGACATCTGAGAAGCATGATTTTGAATCTGAGGGATATGAAGGGATATTATTTATTGATATTGGTGATTTGGTTGATGTTTTAAGAGAATTATATATTTAATTATAAGAACATGTAGAATATGGTAGGGTGTTTTTCTATTTGAAATGAAACCCCTATTATAGAATAAATTGTCAAAAGGTCTTCACCTATCAAACAAATTACTCTTTCTCCTATATCCCATGTAAATTGTTTTTCCAAATAAGATCTAAGAGTCTTAAAATATGATTTTATAATGGTAGTTAAATAATTATTTCTGATATTTCATTCTTCTATTTCAAATAACATCAAACAATAAATTTACAAGACAATTTATATTGATGCATCCCATAATCATCCTAATAATTTTTTGAAGATTTATAGAATGAATCATAAGATTAATAGTATTATAAGATATGTGTGATAATTGAAGGATTACCTAAATGATATGATTTTGAATATTCTTGAAAGGTACTAGTATACCATATAGAATTTATTCATTTCTTGTTAACCTACTCCTCATGTTTCACCTTCCACACCTTTAATTTGTGATTCCATGGGTGAGAACCTATTTAGTTTTCATAGAAAAAATGAAATGAAATTTTTATTGGATGTTTTCTCAAGGGAAAATAAAATATTACTTTTTGGATCCTAGAATCATGTTTCTAGAACCCTTGTTGTAGTAAAAAATGATTCTCAAAAAAGAAGATCGGATGACGAATGGATGAAGAGGAAAATTGATAATCATTTGAGAAGGATATTCAAAAATATGGATTTAAAGAACATGTATAGATACTTATCTAGGAAACATAGGATTCCTAATTTAACATATTATTTAAAATAGCAATTTGATATATTAAAGAAGATATCCCATTCTATTGGAGATCTTTATTAAGGTGATGAATAAAATTTTTGTTATTAATGACAAAACATCCTTTCCCCATTGTAGGTTTCTCAGCTGATGGATCACTAACTGTAAAGTTTCCACACACTAATTGTTTATCATTTATCATTGCATATTCTTATTTTCAGTATAAAATATACGCCTTTTTTAATATCTGAAACAATATTTTAGTTCTTTCAATAGAATATACTCTTTTACATTCTAATCAACATCCCAAAAATATTTCGAGTGGAGTTGTTATTTATGGACCATCCCCCACTCAACCACAACCTGATCCTCATCCTACCTATAATACATCTATGGATAATGGAAAATCTCTTTTTTACTTTCTAACTATAATAACTCAAGACTGAAACTCCCCAAACATATTCCAAAATCATGAACATTACTTTTCCAGTTTTGATAATAAAAATGGCGAAATAACATTTCATCATAGTAACCAATCAACATAAAAAGGAAAACACATATCACTTCTATTCGTGAGGACCATTTAGGTATAGTGTTTAAGAAAATTATTAAAAATTCAACATAAACAAATCCCTTAACTTTATATGATCATTTATCCCATTTAACCCTACTATACTTAATTCTTAATAGGTTATCTACACCATCTTTGTGAAATCCTTTATAGACATAAATCAGTAATACTGATTTTTTAAAACATGGGGAAAATGGAACATAATAAGGGTGATCTCAAATTTTCCAAAAGGATAAACATAATCATTAACAATTGAATGTCATTAATGTCCATCAGAGTCCATAAGGGCCTGATTAGATAATCAAAAAACATGATAAAATCATAAAATACATTATATCCATAATTACATGGAACGTAAAATATGAGTACAAGGAACAAGGAAAGATTCATAAAAATGAATAGTCATGTTCCATGTGATTTCAATATCTACCATAATAAACACTATTATGCCATATAAAGCATTAATATCATATTCACGTCCTTTTGGAAATCATTTTTAATTCCCTCTTACTATCACTCATAATAAGGGAATAACCATATGGTCAAATTAAATACCCAATACATTGCAGGGTTGTCACAAAAAAACCTAACATTCATTTGTCATGAAATCACCTATTGTCAGTTTATTACAGAACAACCAGTCATTAGTTTATAACACAAACACACATTAAATTTCAGAGTAACAAAACTTAATCACAACACACAAATGATTTAATTCATCCTAAACACGTATTAACACACATAATCCCTTTCATAACATGCCTAAACAATGGAAATGAACTGAATTATATAATAATATATTTAAAACATGATAAACCTATTGAAAAACACATGTTATATAACAATATATTTAAAAATTTATTATTCTATCTGGAATAGATTGAGGATGATGTAAATAATCAATATCCCCCTTATAGGGTATTTAAAAATAATGGTTTTTTTACATTAATTAATTTAAATACATTTAATAGACCATTAAAAACATTATTTATGTAAATATACTTTTATTAATGTCTTAAATTTTTAATATAAATTTTTTTGAAAATTAAATGGGATTATTTAAGACTAGGCACTACTACGACACATGATTATAACATCGTGGGTTCTCAGAAGAAATGTTTAAATTATTTTTATGTTTATTAAAAATATCATGCAGGTGCGGATTTAGTAACTTTTTAATGGGGACCCATATCATAAATATGAGGGAAACTTTGAATTTAGGATGACGGGTTTACCCTAGGTTAAATTGAACATCAGTCGGTGCTGGTATCCTGTGGAAAACCCCAAAAAGTACATTACCGTAAATATAATAATTATGTTAAATTATTTTATTTTAAAATACAAATAACTCATCATTGGTCACTCATATTGGAAATACGAGACCATAGTTGAGTTTTTAATGAGGTTTTTTATTAGGAAAAGGCTATCATCGACCGGATCTATATATGAGTGAATTTTAATTTATGGATTTTAATGTACTTAAAATATTTAATAATAATATTTTAATTGATGTAACATGGTAACACTCTATTGGTTTTCTTTATAATTGATCCTTGTAGAAAATATGGGGTTATTTTTATAACCCTATAGTATTCATGAGGCAATAGTAGGAACACTCTAATTAGAGAACGATGAAAAATGAAGGATCTAGATCACTCATTGAAGTATCACTATCAACAATGAATCCTCTTCTTCAACTGATCTTAACACTTGGTTGGGGTTTATTTTCATCATGATTTATTTCCCCATTCTTATTTCTTGTTATGAAATACCCATTGTATGATCATTTTTGTGGGATGGATTAAAATGAGGGATTAAAGGGGATGAATCTTCTAAAATATTTCATTGTTTTTCATTCATATTTCTGATGATGTGAACAGACCAAGAATGACAAAAACACAACCAAGGTCCATTCTAAGGGTTTTTTGGAACTTTTATCTCATCCATGTTCTTGTGTTAATCATCAAAAAACCCATATGGTTGAGTCATGCATTATTTGGTAGTAATGAATGTGACTTGACCAACAGAGATATGTGAGGTATGAATGTATGCTTCTATTTCAAAAAATTGAGCACTAGAGTGAAACTACAGACACACAGAAGAGGAGATGTCGGTGGAATTCAATGACACTAGTGGGGTTATGCTACGGTGGTGATACCCAACCAATGAAATATTCTATATCTAAATTTTGTGGCAGAGGACCCCGCAACACAGCGATCGTGGGTGGTGAGCATGGTCGCTGGCTCGACGACCGACAATGAGCATGACGACCGGCTGCAAGCTCAAATAGAAGTGGCACGAAGCTGCATCACATTGAATGGAGTTGTAGTCTATATGGAGAGTATCAATACATTGTTTCAATCACCATATGGAAGATCTTGTAGAATCTTCCTACATTTAAGATGACGATCAGACTTATTTACATGGAGGGGGTGTGGCACCCTCTACGATCGGGTGGAACGAACCAACCTACTCATGCTGGCCGAGATAAAGCCAGAATGCAGAGACAAGTCGACCCAATGGGCCAGATCAGACAAAGAGGGTTGGTTCAGGAAGGACTTGGTACAGGTGGGTCTGATTGGGTCCGACAAGGCCTAGACCCAACCGATAACTTATTTACATAAAATGCCCTTATCTCACAAACTGGGTGTCTTTTTTATGTTAACCAGGTATTTAATTTTATATAAAATTAATATTCATCTTACACATTTTCAAGTACATAATATGAGATCAAAATCATATTTCGAATTAAGGTTGTATTTTTAAAAAAAATCATGATTTACCACTTTTTGATGGGACAACAATTTTAAAAATTGTTTCTAACTCTTTTATAAGCTAAATTTCACAAAATAAACATCTTATTTGGAAGGGAGACAAAAAAATTTACTTTGGTTGATTATTTTAATTTACCTTATAAAAATAAAATTTTAATGAATAGTGAAAAAATAATGCAATTTAACTCAAAAACTCATATACATCAAATTTATTAATAAAGTTCAATAATTTTATTAATTTTTATTAAAGTTTAATTTTATTATATTTAAATCATTTAAAAAAATGATTGTCATTTTATGTAATCTAATTTTTAAATTTGACATAAACAATTGACAATCATTTGATAGTTAATATTTCATAAAAACCAGCGTTTTGGTTTTTACAAAGGGAATTAATTTTAAATTAGTTACTACAATTTATTTTTTATTTAATTTGAAAAAATGGACTCCATATTTAGAAACAAAAGGATAAAATTGTGTAAATAGTTATATTTTATTTTTGGACATTATTAATAGTAACTTCAATATTCATTTTATTTACCATGGTTAAATGGTAAATCTGGTAAATAAGGTTATAAATTAATATATTATAATAATATTAATCTACCCTAAAATATTTTATAATCCTATTTTAGTATATATTTATAAAATTGGAAATCCATGGGTCAATTTTGGGATATCATGGACTCACATGAATGTGAAAATGACATTTTATAAGAATTAATTTAATTTAATGATAATTATAACGTAAACATATATCATTTAATAAATCCATTTTAATATAGGGTTATATAACTGATATCTATGTATATATATATATATTCATTAGAAAGGTTAAAATATTTCATACATCATGGTATTGTATATATATTTTTTAGACATTAGATAAATACATGTATTAATGACACAATTGTGATGTAGTGATTACCTCATTAATGACAGATTGAGATAAATTAATTTTTAAATATTATCATAAATATAATTTGAAAATTTAAATTGCAAATTTTTTTTTTTGGATTACATTGAAATATTTGGCATGAGGTAATGACTTTGTTTTTAATTAATATTATTTTTATAAATTTTTAAAAAATGTCAAGTATGAATTGAATCAATAATAGTCATAATTCATAACATAAAATATAAAATAGTTTATTGAATGATATTAAATTATTAAAAATCAATGATTCATAAAAATGGTTAATATATGTCCAAATAAGTCATAAAAGTGTTTTGGGTCATTTGGTATGATATAATAGTAAAATTATCCCACAATGTCAAAATCATTTGATATCATATTAAGATAAAAAATGATAAAAATAAGTTTTAATCCAAAAAGATAAAGATAACTTAATTTTGAATACATGCCAAAAATGATTTGAATTATAGGTATTAGAACCCTAGTCATCTTATATAATAACTAAAAAAACATTGGTCCATTTTAAATAAAAATTGTATTGATAATAAATTAATATTTTATTATATTTTTAAACTTCCCCTCTCCTCTCTTATAAAATGGAACCTCCTCCCTATCCTCATAACTCTATTTACGAACCATCATGCTTGGAAAAAACCTGACCTATTCTCTTATAACCATCCATAGTTAAATTCTATAGGTTTTGGTCTTCTCTAAAGACCATCCAATGTTCTCTAAGAATAAATTTAAAGGACACACTTCTAGGAACATGTAATCTCTTCTAATGATTCTTTCAAATTTCATTCTTCTTATACATAACATTAATTTGTTGTTTCATTATAATGTAATAAAATCAATATCACTAACATAATTATATGTTATTATAACTATAAAACAACACTATTTCACCTTATATCCATCCTTCTAAAATATAAATCATTGCATGTGTGTACACACGACTTACAGTCTCAATGATGTGGAGTTATCTATTTATCACCACAACCTTATATGAATGAGTATAATGGATGAAATAATAACTATATATTATTATGATAAAATTATACTAATAATTAGTTATTATAAATAATCCAATTCAATTCCATTAATCAATTATGGAAACAACGTCGTCGCCCATAAGTACACATGACTTACCGTCTCCACGACACGATTAGATTCATTTTCCATGTTAAGCATTCATGAATTATTATAAGGTATATATATAAATAATTCTGAAATATATGACATAATAATGCTACTGTATATATATATATATATATATATATATATAATTTACATAATCCCATCCAATTCAATAATAAAATGAAAACATCATTCTTGCGTAGGAATGGCTAACCGTCTACATGAACAGTGTATTCCATTTCATTTATCTATCTAATATATATATATATATATATTAATATACTGAATATATATGATATATAAATCATTTTTAACTTTTTGAACGTATTTAATTCATGATCTATGTAATAATATCAACAACAAAAATTCCAATCATGTATGATAAATGAAACGACTATTACACAAAACATTGATTTATCATGGAATTGACAAATGAATGGGTAATATATAGTCAAAATGGAATCATATATGACATTGTAAATATTATTATATTATTGTTTCAAATTAATAATATGTTTAAAATAACTATATAAGAGTTTAGGAAAAAATGGAAGAAATCAGACCTATTGTAGGGGATAACATTACAATTCTCATTTTTATCAATGATTGTTTATTCATAAGTATTTAATAGGGATATATTTACCTTCTATGTCCAAGTATTATAAAATTGTTTTCATAAATTGTTTTATATTATTCGTTGTATTTTAATATATTTTTTATCCCTTTTTTAATTTTACAATTTGTTGTGAAAGGAATATTTATTTGGTTTACCATACATGGTATTTTTTGACATTTCTAGAAAAATTAGGAGGATACTGTTTTTTAACTTATACATAATGTATGAGATTTTAAAATTTAATAATTCCCTATTTCTATGAATCTTACTTTAAATTTTTATAACACTATTTTCAAATAAATTCATAACATTTATAATTGCACACAATTTTGAAAAAAGAAAACATTTTTGAAAATGAAAGGATATTTACCTCAAAAATGTTGTATAAGTGTTTTATCAAAATTATTTTCAATATGAAATGACATATTCTTATGTTTATGTCCCTATAAATAATTTTATTTTATTTTGATTATGATAGATTTATTTTTATTATATCCATTTATTTTATATGGGTTTTAATGGAATGATGATTAAGAAACCCCTTTTATTTAATTGGTTATTCTATGATGCATGTTTTATGTTTTTGTGGCACATTTAAGAATGATTTAATAATTTGATGGTTGGGACCTATATATCTCTCCAATGCACTGGGTAATGATTTATATCAGATGAGATAGACAAGACTATAATTGAATTTAAATCTATTTCAGTAATACCAGGTGGGAATGGAAAGTAAATCTTGTTTAGTAAAACATGTATGGAATGGAAACTAAACCCGATTCAGTAATGTACTTTTTCCACTATGATGGTCTTGGTAGCATTTCTTCAAAAATCATGTAAATCAAATTATTTGCATATTTATTGGCCACAATCCCATTTTTTATGACAATGAAATTTTATGGTTAATGTTACATTATGAAAAACGCAATACGAACTACCAATATTTGTTTCATGACTCATGATTTTGATATTTTAACATTATGTTATTATTTTTTAACATTTTATGTTTATGGTTTTTTATGTTATCAATGATTACCCCTACTGATCATTTGTGCTCACCCTTTATAGGAATTATATTTCATGGATATAAATAAATGTTTTAGGTGGGGACAAACGGTGAATATCTTTATTGGAGATGTTTAATATCTTTCACCAAGTTATATAATTATGTTATGAGAATCCAAAGACACTAAACTAATATAGTATTTGGATGCCTATTTTTGTCTTGTATTATGTGTTCCATAATAGTAATGAAATCACCATGTTGGTCATGTTGGGTATCTACAATTATTATCAAAGCGAAGGTATAGTCAACCTTTAGAAACTAGGATGTGAAAACATTAGTGAGACCCTAGATATTGTTCAAATTAAAATTTAATATATTTCCTAAGGATAAGTGAGGTATATTTAACAAACCTAGGTATTTGTGATAATCATGAGTAACCTGGTGTTAAAATTAAGATATCAGTAATAGAAATATTATATGTAAATCACCATACTTATGTGTTTCTTTTTTCTGATATGTACATATCGCACATTTCATTCTAGTTTTATTCAAAAGACATTACTACATAACACCTAGTTATGCATTAATTTTTTCATATGTGGAATGTATGAGAATTTGGATGATAGGTTTATTTAGATGAAATATAATTAAAAAATCATGATGATGGTAAGAGTATTTTTCATACTGTTTAGGAAAAAGATATTATGAATGACATGCGAAAGTTATTTTATTTTAATCCAGTATTGATTAAATTACTGACTGAAATTTTTTATTTTTATAAAGAACAACACTTTTACGGGAAAAGTGATAAACCAAAGGGTTCGACAATACATCCAAACATCCACAAACAAAAACAGGAAAAAACAGGATACCTCATTCAAGCAACAACATCAACCACCATCCCCATGCAGGAGACTCGGTGATCCCATGAATGCATTGTCCCTCCCGAGGTTACCATCCCTCCAAAATTGTCATGTCCCAAATGGCCTACAAAGATGATAACAGAGAAACCTAGCCCAAAATAGAAATCATGAAACAAACCAACAAAACACACAAACTGCAAACAAAGGTATAACCACTAAACAATTGACTGCAACAGGAGAAACAAACCCAATTAATTAGTAGTTGAAGCCTCATAGGAAGATGAAAAATTACCAAAGCATAATCTGAGCCTGTTAGTGCTTTCCTCTCTATACCGATTCCAATTTATTATCCATACCATAGCATCGGGGTCTTCCCCAATGATGTCTTCAAATCAATTCGACATTTTTTCCCATGATCAGATATATTCTACTTTGCTGATTTTTCGATTGATGAAGCATCTCATTAGGATCAAATCATGTTTGTCAATCCACTTGGCATTCTCGTTGTTGACCTCCACTTTGATAGGTATTCCCATCATATATGCCTCTTCCTGAGGGATATTGACATAGATAAATTCCTCTACCATATCCTCTTCAGAGCAGTTGATAGGTTCTTTTATGCTCATTCCTATTTTAGAGCCACTGCCCATTCCATTATCATTCACCTTGGCCAAAACCTGGGGGTCCTCTTGCATCACAGCCCTGGCAGATGATGTTTCCTTCTAACCTAGATTAGACTTTTTACCTGACCGTGTTATCATTGACTTTTGTAAAAATGAGTAGTCCTTGCATTCTCTCCCTTTATTCTACTTAGGTAACATCCCCTCCTCCTGGACCTTTTAAACTCCAGAACCCCCCTCAGTCTGGCAATCCCCTTCAACCTGGGCAGACTCAATGGTGTCCAAACAGTCAAATGAGTTGAAAGTCTCAACACTATTCTGGGTCCAGCACTTCCCTGTTGGTTTCCTGGTGCCTCCTGAAGAAGCATCAACTTTATCATTTCTAGGTCATCGAACAGCCTCCTCATAAGGACCAGAACCAAGAGCCATGAGAATTCCCTACTGAGTTTCCACATTAACCCTTTCCCTATCAGAATGGGTACCATTTAAACCATACCTAGTGTCAATACCTGCATTATTTCACTGAGAATACAGTTCCAATGGTTGTTTCATACCATTAAGATCTCTGATCATCCTGTTGACTACATCCTTTACCCTAGCTTCAGGTGAGTTATGCGCTGGTTTTGAAGACTCTTCAATTTGGGTACTGTGATTAGGCATTGAGACATCATGTTTCGAAGGTCAAGCCAAATTTCCATCAAGCATACTCATACCATTGTCAATAGGGGATGCAGCCGCATCCTCCTTCTGTAATGAAATATAAGGGCCAATGGGTTCCGCAGTTCCCATTGTTTGCAACTCTGGTGGGGCAATTCTGCAATTAGCCATGTTTGAATAATTCTGAAATATTTTACGACATCCCTATTGAAGATGACCCAGTCGACAACAGGAATTGTAGTAGTCATAACAGTTCTCAAAAGTCACCAGTTGGTGGAACCAAAGATCGTTTTCCATCTCGATCCACACTTTATCAATAGGAGGTTTGGATACATCGACTTCCACAGAGATTCAGGGTGCTATCAGATGGCACAGAGTCCTCGATTTCTCATCAAAAGAAAAAAACAGTCCAACCAAATTACCTAAAAATTGCAGAATAGTGGGGTTCTAGAAGGGAAGGGGCAGACCCAGAATGCTCACCCAGATAGCCGCAGATGGTGAATACCTCTTCCGATGAATGTAGTGGCTCCAATGAAGGAGAAATAAACGTATACCCCCGCATCAACGATGGCCTTTAGACCAAAACGCAGCAAGATCGTCATCATTGGAAAACCACATAGAGAAGTGACAAGAGTCCAGCAGCCCGACGACAATGCGCTTATGAAGGGTTAGAGATTCATTGGCGATGCAAGACAAACTGTCCAAGGAAGGGCGTTGATGGCCAAATCAGGCTATTAGAGATAACCCATGGAGATTAGAATCCTTGGAAAACTCTTATAGGGAGAGTGTAAGTGATGGAGCCCCTCAGTGAAGGGATGAGACTTTAGGGCAAAGAGTAATATGAGGGAAGTCGGGTTGGATGGATGGATCAGAGAAATGATATTTTGAATGGTTTTATGGAGACATAAATGTGATATAAGGGTAAGGTGATATATTTAGAGAACCCAAGCTAAATGAGAACATATCCGACAATATGTCACTTTTGTTAATATAATTATGGATTAGAATAAGAAAATTAGAATATTCATGTTTCTAGAGATCTAATTACAAAGTTAGTTCCAAGAGGGTTATGCTATCGAGGATGAAGCATACCACTTTTTGGGACATGAGTAACATATCCCCCCAATTTTTGGGAATAAAGAAACCAAAATATTTTCAGTAAGGATATATGGAAATTTAGGTTGTTACCATGACTCAAGAGAACACGTGATGAAGTCATTCAAATGATTGGAATGTGACCAATAAGATATATCTTATGATATATTGGATATAAATGATGGTTTTCACATGCTGGTTATATAACCATTTTTTAATTGTGATATTGAAATGATGTATTTTGGATAAGCCTAAAGTATATAGTGGATTGATATGGACATCAAATAGTATTGTTTAAGTGTAAAACATTATTTATATTTTTATAGAATGTTATTATAGTAATCATTTATAAAAAAGAAACCCCGCAAGATGTGAAACAACCCATCACGTTGGACAAGACTACGGGAATCAAACCCACAACTGAAGTGCAACACGCCTTTATCACCTACCACTGGATGACGGGATGTCCCTAGTTACTATAAATAAGTATTGATTAATTTATGTTGTAGTAAAAATGATTTATAAGTCCTTTTTAGAACCGTATACGATTAATCTCACCATAGATGGAAATATGTATACTTGATTACTTTTGTAAATATTTTTGTGATAGAGACAGATGGAATGACCTATAATTCTATCATAGGATTTTCTATCAAGTCAATAATAAAAATTATGAAATCAATTCATTAATTAATTTATTATGTGGAATTTGTTCAGGGATCGATGGATGATGATATTTTATTAAAATAATCACAAATTTTTGGATTTCTGGTAGATAACCATCACAAATCATTATTCTCAATAACTACTCATTAGAACATGATGGATAGATTTCTATTACATATCCATGTTTTCACGAACAACATATGTTCTCCTGTGTGGAACCCCAATGATGAGTTAATTTGTGTAACCACTATGTATCTAACTTTAAATATTTATAATTAAAATTTAGTATCTATTTTTATGATGTGAGTTTCCATGAATGAATCATTCATGTAGAAAACAACTTATTACCCCGGTGAATTTCAAGTGTGAAATTCATTTTATGGGGGTATAATGTATATCCTTGAGATTTTAGGAGATAGAATAATTTTTATTTCATTGAAGTCATGTGTTTTACGGTATACCATTATTATCTTGTTCTATATACAACATTGAATTAGCTTGTAATATACACAACACTATTCTTAGACTGTGTTGCACATAATTTCATGTTATTTTAATAGATTTCATTTCAATTGACACTGTGTTTAGATATTTTCAATATATAAATGAACTATGTTTGGATGATGTTATATGAAAGATCAAAATAATCTTTCACTG
>CAUJRU010002716.1:30064-67475 GCA_963277665.1 Viscum album
TATATGGGCACATGTATTTTAGCTTATTTATTTAATATTATTTTTTTAACAACTCTCAATTTCTTCTATGTAATATAATTGATTCATTTTTAATATATATTCGTTTAATAATTTTTTAAATATATTAAATTATGATATTTATTTATACATGTATAATATGTAAATATTAAATTAAATAATAACAGTTTCACAATTATTAAAAATTAAACCGGTTAATAACATATTGTATTATATATTTACAATAAATACAGTTCATAATTCAATAATTAAAAATAATATTAATATTTAATTATTTTATTTTATTTTATTTTATATAATTTCAATTCATGTAATTAATGTTATGAATTAATAATTTTAAATTTTATGAAATCTATTTAATTTTATTTATTAATCTTTAATATTATTTTTGGGATTTTTTTTGCATTTTTAATAATTCTAAATTTTTAGTATTTTTGAAATGTAATCATTTTTTAAAATTAATATATTTTTATTTAATATTATTAAATATTTTAAATATTTTTTAATTTTATATTGTAAATATTTATTATTTTTATTTATTATAAGTCAATATTTTGTTGTTTATCTATACCTAGGACAATGATACAGACGTGCTTCAGGATTACTGGTAATGATATATGGGGACGTTGAAGATCATGCACGACAGTATCGACACTGCATTCCATCAAATGACGGTGACAGTTGGATGACAGCGTCAGTGCATGGATCATTACAGGTCTCATGCCCCATGTTTTAGGGAGGAAAGTGAACATGTGGGATAAATGGATTGTGTATGTATGAGGGGATAAGACTATTCATTAATATTTATGTGGTCATAGAATGATAGTGGACCCATGGGATATAGCGGCGTCCCTCGATTGTTTGAGGTGGATTCATGTATAGGACTATTAGCATTGTAGGAGTCAAGTGATAACATTTGATGCATGTTCAATGTTTCGATGATTATTGGATAGGAGATTTTGTTGTATACATTGTTTCCAATTGATTAGGATCAACAAACACACAATAAGTGGCAAGGGTGGGGGTCCGTCAGATGTTTATGGCAACCATCCATGATGTTTGGTGAGATAATGAAGCACAAGGAATTTTTGTGGATGATCCATCATTGTTCTATAGGGGAGTCCCAATCTATTGTGATAAATCCAATAAATATTAATGATAATGGTGGGGCGTAGGGGCCAGGTTTGTCTTGGTATATGTTGTGAGGGTCTTAGGGAAAATATATATAAAAAAGGAGGTATATGAGCCTATGGAATATATGTGGGTTATCCATTCGGGCAAGGGCTTTGGGCAGACCATTATCAAGTGGGTGAGGTGTTTGTGTGTTTTGGTGTATTTGAACCCAATATTTACTAATATATATATATATATAACATCTATTTATTTACTTTTATTTATATGGTTATATCCCTTTTTAATGAAACTAATGTACTTTTTCAATATGGTTAGAGGAAGATCAATTACATAGGCCGTAGGTCCAAGTCCATGAGACCCATGAATGTGGCCCGAAGTCTCGGTGAAAAATGATGCTTGCATCATCCAAACTGTGTCACCAGGTCTCCATCATGCCTACATCACCGCCTGCTCGCATCATCCAGAAGTCATTGCCTTCCTCAGTCACATCATGTAACATATATCCCCCCAATGGGCATGTTTGGATCCAAACCCAATCATTTCTATGTGTGTAATTGATGTAATTAATCATACATATTAACTTTTAAATATTTTCATAACATATTAAATTTTTTATTTAATTTTAATATGATTCTATTTAATATTTATTATTATTTTTTAACATTTAATTTTTTTATATATTTCCCAATTTATTTATTTATTAATATTTATTGGTACATAAATATTTACTAATTATATATATTATAAAAAAATACTTATTTATTTTATTGTAATTTATATATTTAATTTTTTAAGCTGTAATTCGTTAATTATTTTTTAAATTTATATAATTAAATTAATTAAATCCATCTTTTAAGAATCTATACATATTTTGTATGTGCTTACAATTAATTCAATTAATCATTAAATTTTACATATTTATTTTTGTAGTTTTAACATTCTAAAATTGTTTTTAATTTCTATTAATATTCATAATTCTTTTTTTATAATGTTGTAAAAATTTTAAAATGTTTTAAGTATATATATTTAATTTATTAAAATCCATTTTACAATATTATCATAAGTTTTCTGTACATGTTCCATTTCAAGAAATTAATCTTAAAAATCAAATTTTTTATTTTTTTTTGTTTTAATATTTTTAAAACATATTGTTATTCATTTTAATATATATTTCATTTATATTTTCATTTATAAAATTTATTTAATAAAATAAATATAATAATTTTTTTTAATATTTTTAGTGTCATGTTATTTTTAATTATTCAATTTATATAATTTTTGATAATCATGCAGTTATAATATTATAATAATTAATAACATTATTTTTTTTAAGAGTTATTTAATTTATAATTGAAATTAATTTAATATTTTTTTATTTTATTTTAAATAGTTTCTATCATCTCTAAAATAAAAAATTGTCATAAAACCTATATATAATTGTAGTATATTATTTTTGCTAATAAATATTGGTTTTATTGAATAAAAGATTAGCGGTGATAATGATAGGTTTTATAAGAACAAAATTTATTATTGATATAATCTTTCATTTTAGAAATTATTAATTTCACACTCATAATACTAATATTTAATATCACATTTTAGAATGATCTAATAAACCCTTATTGGACATACTCTCCTGTGAGTATTGTTGATTGTTCCAATAAACGAGTATTGTTGAATCATTAGCATAGTATAATAAAGACCATCAATAAAATCATAATATAAAAAATTTACCAGTTATTCAAATAATGTACACTCAACTACAATTATAACTTTTTATTTCATTGAAATTTGTAGATATTGAAAATTCCATATTTTTATTTCATATATAATAATATAAATGAAAAGTGAATTATAATATTTCTCTTCAGTTGATGTAACATAAAAAAACATTCTTGAGTATCTTTTTGGATCTATATAAAGTGTTCTCTCTCTCAATACTTGTCCCCTAACAAAGATTTTGTATAGGGGCACCCACATTATCATTTTAATTGTATCTTGAAGGTTATTTTTTTATAATTTAATTTATTAGGATGTTACAGACAATATATTTTAGGGGGATCTTTTACAGATGAATTCCATATATTTAACATATCTTATTTTACAATGGTATATTTTTTTCTCATGGTACACCATTTATTAATTCACATATATTTTCAATCATATTAAAAAATATCTGAATGCTTCATGATAATTGGTTAATTATTCCAAATCAGGGATTTCTATCAACTCAGTTTAGACTGAATGAAGAAAGGTTGATCTTTTCCAAACAATATGTATTCAGGTGTTTGATAAACATAATAAATATATTGACATACCTATGATTTTTTTTTCAAATTAAAATATTGATTCTCAGTGTAATTGAGGAAACATAGATAAAAAAAATTTTGGATGGAATTTTAATTGAGTTTCTATATTACTGAAATATGAAGTTATAAAGTATGTAGCTCAATAGATTCAAAATAATAATATGTATTTATTAAATCTACATTACACTGTGATTGACCAAATTCACACTCAAGTTTCTATGTTATGGTGGGGTATGAAAGATGGAAATAATGTTCATTAATTGGCCAGGGATATTCAATGAATCCATAAACCTTTAGGTGGTATAGGATATAAAAACATGAGCATGATCAACATTTCTCTTTTAGAAAATCAAGGATAAGTAGTGATTCACATACATGGTTCCCTATGAACTCAGATCATTGAATATAAATATTTTCCCTCTACTAGATTTTTAGACATTTTTCATTACTCCCAACCTATATTATTATAGATATTCCATAGTACATTGGGTGTTCTTCTTATAAGGGGACTCCATTGATTAATCAGATACTGAGACAATGTAAGGATCTAGTGGGTCACATGGATTTTTTAAAAATGTGGGATGATTACCACATACCTATACATTTCTAATTGGAATGGTACAACTATTTTTTTCCTTTTGATTGATGTTAATAATGGATGGTGTTCTAGTTATCCAGATATATGGTTCATGGAAACTAATTAGAGTGGTATTTTGAGTATTCTGTGAACAAAAGATATGGGAAAGGACAGAAATTATTTAAATATTCTATGTTAGGGATTCTATATGGTTAATTATATGTATATGTTGACCCACATAATACAAGTAATAAAAAAATATTAGAAACCCATATGGCACATAGATGTCCCACCCAAGGTGATAACATTCTAATGGAATGATTTCATGGGAATAATCCATTTAAATTTGTTCCTGATGATACAACATATTATTGTGGATTATTTGATACCCTTCCTTGACAGTGATGTCAAAACTCATATATATAAAATTTAATATCATCAACGGACCAGGAACATCTGACAAGTGTAGGACCCAAATTCATATAGGATTGTGCAGATGGTGAATGATTCTGTGTCTATATTCTCGAAGTGAAATGATTTTATACCCATATATAAGGAATAATCCCTCTATTCAATATTATGGTTTATATGTGTGAAATGATATTAATGGTTATTAAGAGTATTTCAAAACATGAATCATTATGAATCGTGTGGTCTATATAATTGAAGGAAATAAGAATGTATAATGAGATTCGTCATGATGACTACTTTTCATCTTCTTTATTCTATATGTTGATACCCCACAATCCAATGTGTTTGTAATTAATGTGGATGCACCTATCTTCAGAAGAGGATCTATTGGACTGGGTATTATGGTACATGACCTTATGGCTGGTATTATCATAACATATAATATTTCTGTCCATTATTTTTGGGATACACCAGTGGATGACGACCATGCATTACTAACATAATTAAAATTCTTCATTGAGAGAAGGTGGAAAAATGTCATCCTGGAATAAGACAATACTGTAATTATTAATGGTATTAATGCATCATAGACTGGTCTTTAGTCCATCATCATACTTGTTAGAATGGTTCAATCTATTCTCAACACTACAAGAAAACGTACCTATACCAACGATCCAATACCAATATTTTTGCTGAAACTGTTGGTATATGTACCATAAAATGATCATATAAAAAGATTTGGACAATGTATCTAGATCTCAGCGTTTTGGAAAAAATATTATTTCTTGTTCCATTATCCCAACTTATCCAGCTATTAGTAGGAATGTTTTTTTGATATGGGATGAAAAATATGTTGATAAATTGTTATACGGTGGTGTACTTATAAGTTAATTGTTATACACTTCTTACTAGCTATATCTTTTCACTTCTATGAAAATCTTAATATGAACCAATACCTATGTTTTTTGACAAACTATTTGTATAGGTCACTACTATAACAATGCTATTATAAAAACCATTGGAATATCATTAATAAAATTATAATATATCATTGGATAAATAAAAAAATTCATCAAAATATACATAAACATATTTATCATTTTAATCTTCCAAAAATTGTTGAATTTTATTGCTTAGGTTTTTTAAATACAAATCAGAGGAGTGGGGATGAAAACCAGCAAGGGGTTTTTTGAATTACCTACACAAATAGTATTGAAAACTATGGGTATTGTTATTTCATAATACATATACCTATGGTTATTAATCAGTTGTTATAACCCACAAATAATAACGGTTTCCCAAAACCATTAGTATTGATAAAAATTGATGACTGAAAATCCAACCATCCACCAAACCTTTGGAATATCCTCTAACATTCGTTTTTGGGCATATACCAATAGTTCCAAACAATTGATATTTTCTTTTTATAGTATTTTATAGTCTTATATGAATGTTATTTGTAATTTATTAAAAGATATTGTACTAGGGTGGCTCATTTGATTTATGGTTTTGGTCAATCTAGAGTGTGTCTTGTTTTGTTGGATGATATCCCACCTTGGATTATATCACCTATATTTTCTGATCTATGAACATTTTTAAAATTCAATTTTTTTAATTAAATTTATTATTTAGAAATGAAATTCGAAAAAAACTATTCAACATTATAAATAATGTATTCTCCAATTTTAATTAATTTGTAGAATAACTGTTGAATTGGATTACGAATTAAAATTATTGGATTATCATCACCTTAATTCCATTCCCTTATAGGAATGGGTTGTTAAATATCCACTCATAGTTGATGCTTCACCCTGCAAGCACAATTGAATAATCCTTCCACTTTTATAACATCCTGATATAAAATTATTAAGTGATTATTTCTTTTTAATTTGTTCCATATCTTCTCCAAATTGAATTAATTGTCATTGCAATTGGAATTTTTATGTCGTATTTTTACCTTTTTCAGTTAATAGTATTAGTTCATCCCATTGATATAGACATCCAATATTATTATTTATACACAATTAATTTCACTAGTCTCATTTATTTAATGGTTTTAAAGGTTGGGTGATTGGCCCCTATCAATGTTTTCAACATCTAATAAACGATCTGCATTAGCATATAAGTATCCCATCACTAAAACACCACTTGGCCTACCTTTTACCTTGTGAGGAAATGTAGGAACAAAAACTCCTCCATGTTCCTATAATTCCACCAATAAAATATATAGATTCCATACTTGATAACTTTATAATTTAAAAGGTGAAAATATAATTATATTATTTGTATTATTATCGACATCACCATTCCATTTTTTTAAATAATTTTGCATATAAATAATAATATCATTACACATCATATACACATTATTAATGAAGAATATATTTTTTTGTAGAGAAAATATTTCCTTATTAATAACCTTTTAGGATTAAAATTTCATAAATTCAAAGAATTTATTCATTTTATTAAATATCAAATTATTTAATCAAATGGGATTGAAAAGAATAAGAAATGATGAATGATAATCAAATAAAAAAGGATTGTGATGACTTGGTTCATTGAATTTTAATATGATCATGCATATAACCCTTATCAAATACATTCTCTATGTTTAAAATGTTAATATTAAATAATTATTATTCATGATTTGTTGGAAGAAAATTTGATCTATCGTAGAAGAGATCAATTTTATAACTGTGATATTAAACATTGGTAAAAAAAGAATATAGCTATTGATAGTGATATCATTGTGTTTTATGGGTAACATGATATGATTATATGTGTGAACAATGATAATGATCATATTTAAGATATTATTATAGGTTTGATGATATAGAATATCATATTGAGAAAATGAAAACAATAAATGATGATTATCTTCATGATCATCATAATACATTTTAGAAGATAAAGTGTTGTGGAATGGCATTAATGTATACTGGTTGTAATAAATATACATCATTGTAATACATATGGTAGCTATATAGTGTATATGTTTGAAAATTATGGATCGACAATAGCTTTACAGAACTATTTATCTATTGAATGATATGATCCTTGAATATAATAAGAATCCACACAAAACATTGAGCAGTAAACCAGTTCTATGATAAATGTGTATACTCTATGATAGAATACATTCCTGTCTAAATGATTGAAAACAATTCTTACTATGCTACGAATAAAATAAAAAATTATAAATGTATGAATCATCTGGACATAAGAATGAAGAATTAATTCAATTTAATTTTTTATTTTACATTCCAATCAATCCAAGGTTTAGGAACATATATGGAAGTGAAGATTCTACATGAAAAAGGACATGTCATGTAGATAAAATATATAAAAATGGGAATATTTTACACCCAGTAGACTTGCTTTAGTGAAATAAAATTTATTATGAGTTTTCTTAATTTTTAAATGAGGCATGAGACCATCATCTTAGGATATCTACTAACAGTGTGCATCCATTTGGCTTTAAATGCATCACTTAATGTATATGGATTGTTATGTTTGAAATATATTACATTCCACCATGTATTACTATGGTGAGAATATTAAATATGTTGTATCTACTTATTCGAGGAAAACTCAATAGGGTATTAATATTGATATTTATTTTGATCTGCTGCATCATAATTTGAAATTAACAGGGGGATTAGTTGACAGGTTTTATGAATCATGTAGAAAGGAATATATAATATTGAAATATATGACATATGGTATGATAAAAAAATTTCTCTCTTATTGAAATTTGTAATGATATATTATTATAGTAATTAATGGTTATCACATTTTAGAACAATGTATACACATAGTTTGGTTAAAATGTTCATCAATGACTACATTTTATAGAAATCATAGATTTATACCCTGATTACATAAATATCGATATTGGATGAAATGATTCTATTGGATTTTTGATAAATGTATAATACCTTTCCCTCTAATAGGTTAATTTTTTTAGAATGTATAATATATGTCAATTTCTTTAAATAATCCATCTCTATAATGCCTTTTGAAATCTAGTTGAAAAAATATATCATTTTTTAATTTCCATAATTTAATTTCTCGTACGTAATCCCTTTTTTGAGGACATGCTTCTGGAAAAGGATGTATGAGATTGTCCCATTAGATCAATACTAATTTGACTCAACAAATCAAAGAACATCATTTTGGATGTGTTCAAAATGATTGACATGGGGATACATGTATATTTGGTACCAGTGAGGGGAGAAAGATATATTTTCTTCCCTTGGTTTCTTATAATCATTCCTTAAAATATTTTTTGTATGCTTTTCATGTTAGTTAATGATTTAAAGGATCTAGATGGGTATTCAAAAATGTCATGATTATCATGTAAAATAGTAATATGATGTTAAAGGTCCTAAAATGAAATGATGGTCATGAATTGTTTCGTCTTCTAATTCAAGTAGCATTACATTAAATTTATCATATGATAACCAATAATATATTAACAAAGTCCTGTTTCTTATTCAATATTATATAAAAAACTATTAAGGCTGTCAAAATTAACTAATATAGGAAATTAAATTACAGTAATATTATGTGGACTGAAGATATTCTTCAAACATTCTTTCTTCAATATGACGGTTTACATGATTGTTCGCGTGGTCAAAGGAATATTACTATGTGGTCCTGTACATTATAGACAGATGTATCCCACAGAAAATAATACAATGATTTTGTATGGGTATGTAAAATATTGATGTATTCTGTAAGGTTGTATTGCATAATGATAGATTATTTGGGAACTAATTGAATTATATTACAACTACCAGTCTGATGTGGAATGAATTAGTCTAGTAAAATCACATAAAATCAATCATCTTTTGTGGAAATCAATTTTAATGGATATTTGTGTCACAATTACTATTAAAAAGTAAGATCAGGTAGAAAATTACATATTTATACTAGTTTAGACGATTCACCATATGTTGCATCCCCCAATGTAATTAATAGGCATTTGAATCTATCAAGTGATAAGTACAAGATATAAAATATCCATAATAGATAGTTTATAGGATGGTTAGAAGAAAATATTATTAAGATGTCGTATGAAAATTGGAATTCCATTTTAAAATGATTATTTTGTCCAGCTGGATTGTTGGGTGGAGAAAGAAAGGAAGTGATGGAAAGAGGGGGGGTGAATTGCCTTCTAAAAAATAATTAACAATTTAAAACAAAGAATAAATGCAGCGGAAATAAAAGCAGCAAAACACACAACTTGATAACGGAGTTCGGCTTAACCCAAAGCCTACGTCTCCGCTCCCAACTCAACCGTTGAGAGATTTACTACCGCTTGCTTTTTAATGGTTTTAGCAAGAAACTCACTAGACTTTACAGGTAGTCTAGAACCTATTACAGCTTTCTTTTATTGGTTGAGAAAGAACCCACTAGCCTTCTTACAGGTGAAGGATAGCTCACCTATGACACAAGCCTTTTAAAGGGAAGGCTTGTCTAACCTCTTCACACCTTGAAGGTGGTGTGAGAACCCAAAAGAGAGGATGAGAGAAATTGATGGGGTTTGTAGGCACAAACCCAATTTGATGCTCAAAATAAATAAAGCAATAAAAACCGTAATGGGGGAAGCCTTGGGCGCCAAAGGATTGATTGGAGCTGATGAAGGGAGCTCCCAAGCTTCTTTGATGGTGCTCCTTGGATGTGGAATTGAGTTGGAGCAATTGGGTATTCTTGAGGGAGTCCGCCGGAGATTTGCCAAATGATGAGAAATGTGTCCCGTGGGCTTCCGTGGCTTGGTTATCGTTCCGGTTAAGTTCCGGGGCTTCCTAGTCCTTTATTTATAGAGGGGAAACCCTCAAATGGCCTTTGGGGTGCTTCGGAGCCGTTGGAGAGGCCTTCGGAGCCGTTGGGAGTCAAGTGGACAGGTCTGGTCAAAGGCCCAATGGCTAGTTTGACTGGGCTCACCGGCTGACCGGTACAGAGCCACCGGTTGGCCGGTGCCTTGAAATAGGAGAGGCCTTCGGGCTCAGGCACCACCGGCTGGCCGGTGAGGAGGCCACCGGTTGGCCGGTGCTGAGGCAGTAGCTGACACTGTTCTGGCTGGGTGCCACCGGCTAGCCGGTGCTGAGGCCACCGGTTGGCCGGTGCTGAGGCAGTGGCTCAGCCTTCTGTCTGGGTGCCACCGGCTGGCCGCTGGTGTGACACCGGTGGGCCGGTGGTCTGGACAGAAGGATGCCTTCTGTCCAGGCTCCATCGGCCGGCCGGTGGTGAAGCCACCGGTTGGCCGGTGGACTGAAATTCAGTCCACTTTTGGCTTCTTCTTGGCCTAATTCCTTGGCAACCTTTTTCCTATCAACACAAACACTTAAAACAAGATTAGATAAATAAGAGAGTGATTGTGATCATGAAAATGAAACCACGAGGGGTTCGAGAGGTACAACAATCTCCCCCTATTTTGATGATCACAATCACCAAAACAAAAAATGTAAAAAAGAAATGAAAGGCATGCTTTAAAAGATAACTTGAAAAGAAGCAATGCATTAGAGAAAGATTTCTCCCCCAATCAACCAAGAATTTCTCCCCCTTTGTGATTTTCAAAATGGCACGGGGCATAAAACTTGATTGAGGGAATGATTTGTAAACAAGATAGAGATTTTAAACCAATTGAAATTTTTGAAATTTGAATTGAAAGTTTTGAATCGAAGGTTTGAAATGAAAAATTGAATAACATTTTGAATTGAAAGTTTGAAATGAAAAGGTTTTGAAAAATGAAAATCGTAAAAAGACTTAAACGATCCTAACTCCCCCTATATAAAAACAATAAATCACCGGGGAGTGGTTTTTGAAACAGAAACAAATTTTGGCCCGGAGAGACTCGCTAGAAGGGATTTTTCAATCCACACTTGTCTAGTGGCGGGTCTTCTACAATAAAATTCATCATTGAAGAAAATAGTTTTGGGCCTACCATACCGGGCATTTTTGCAATCGCACTCATAAATTAAGTGCCCAGCTTTTTTACAATAATTGCAAAATTTAAATTGGGAGCTCCCCCTTACAAAAGTAGTTGGAGCATGGGAGGAGGAAGCTTGCTTGGAATAGCCAAGCCCTTGGGTGGTTCGGGATACACGTTGGGAACCTAGAAGTTTGGTCAGATTTTGTTCCCCTTGGGTGAACTTGGCAAGGGATTCCCTTAAATCTTTGATGGTTGATTCCATAGACTCAACATCGGGAAGATTTTGGATTTTGAGGGACAACTCTTCCTTCTCTTTGAGAAGTTGTTCTTTTTCGGAAGAGAGTTTTTTGAAATTCTTTTTTAAAGCAACAAATTTGGAAGAAAGTTCGTGAAAACCTTCCTCCAATTGATCTCTAGCGTATTGGAGATCCTCATAAGATAAATGATTCAACGAATTTGAATTTGAAGAACAAGAAGAAGAGGAGTCGGAAGATGTTACCTCATGAAATGCCATTAGGCATTTGTTACCGTTGTCGCTTGAGGAGGAGGAGGAGGAGGATGTGGAGATATCACTCCATGTGGCCTTGAAAGCCTTCTTTTTTTCCTTTTTCTTGGCCTTTTTCTTGTTGAGTGTACAATCGGGCTTGTAATGGCCTTTCTTGCCACACCCATAGCATGTTACCTTGGGCTCGGGTTTTTCGTCGTGTTTTTCCTTTCGAGCCTTGCGGGATTTCTTCTTCTTGTGCTTCTTCATGAATTTGTGCATTTTGCGGGAAGATTCTCCATTTCGGAATCGCCGCTAGAAGAGGAAGACGATGAGGAGGAGGAGCTTTCGTCTTTTTGAACCTTGAAGGCGATGTTCTTTGGAACTTTGACCGGTTTGCCTTCCTTTTCAGCTTGCCTCCTCATGGTGATCTCATAGGTCATGAGGGATCCGATGAGCTCTTCGACCGGCATGTTCTTGATGTCCTTTGCTTCTTGAATTGCCGTCACTTTTGGAGCCCATGAGCTTGGTAGGATCTATAGGATCTTCTTGACCATCGTTTCTGTAGAAATATTATCTCCTAGAGATTTTCTTCCATTGAAAACGTCAGTAAATCGAGTAAACATATCAGAAATATTTTTCATGAGGGTGCATAGAAAATGACTCAAAATCTTGACGATACATGTCCAATCGAGTATCCTTCACTTTGTTGGTCCCCTCATGGGTAACTTCCAAAAGTTTCCTGATTTCATGTGATGAGGTGCATGTGGAAACTCGATTTAACTCATTACGATCAAGGCCTCAATGAAGAGCATTCATGGCTTTGCCATCAAGCTCGAAATTTTTAATATCGGCTTGGGTCCATTTGGATTCATCGGGAGAAGATAAAGAATAACCATGCATGACAATTTTATATATAGGATAACCAATGCTTCTAAGAAAAGTAGTAATGCGGGTTTTCCAATAAGTGTAGTCGGTTCCATCAAAAAATGGAGCACGACCCAAAGAAAATCCTTCGAGGGCGAAAGAGGTTGAAGCCATCACAATGGATCTAAAATTTGAAACCGGTTAGGGTATTACTCAAATTTTGCCTCTGATACCAATTGTTGGGCGGAGAAAGAAAGGATGTGATGGAAAGAGGGGGGGTGAATTTCCTTTTAAAAAATAATTAACAATTTAAAACAAAGAATAAATGCAGCGGAAATAAAAGCAGCAAAACACACAACTTGATAACGGAGTTCGGCTTAACCCAAATCCTACGTCTCCGCTCCCAACTCAACTGTTGAGAGATTTAATACTGCTTGCTTTTTAATGGTTTTAGCATGAAACCCACTAGACATTACAGGTAGTCTAGAACCTATTACAGCTTGCTTTTATTGGTTGACCAAGAACCCACTAGCCTTCTTACAGGTGAAGGGTATCTCACCTATGACACAAGCCTTTTAAAGGGAAGGCTTGCCTAACCTCTTCACACCTTGAAGGTGGTGTGATAACCCAAAATAGAGGATGGGAGAAAGAGATGGGTTTTGTAGGCACAAACCCAATTTGTTGCTCAAAATAAATAAAGTAATAAAAACCATAATGGGAGAAGCCTTCGGCGCCAAAGGATAGATTGGAGCTGATGAAGGGCGCTCCCAAGCTTCTTTGATGGTGCTCCTTGGATGTGGAATTGAGTTTGAGCAATTGGGTATTCTTGAGGGAGTCCGCCGGAGATTTGCCAAATGATGAGAAATGTCTCCCGTGGGCTCCCGTGGCTTGGTTATCGTTCCGGTTAAGTTTCGGGGCTTCCTAGTCCTTTATTTATAGAGGGGGAACCCTCAAATGGCCTTTGGGGTGCTTCGGAGCCGTTGGAGAGGCCTTCAGAGCCATTGGGAGTCAAGTGGACATGTCTGGTCAAAGGCCCAACGACTAGTTTGACTGGGCTCACCGGCTGACCGGTACAGAGCCACCGGTTGGCCGGTGCCTTGAAATAGGAGAGGCCTTCGGGCTCAGGCACCACCGGCTGGCCGGTGAGGAGGCTACCGGCTGGCCGGTGCTGAGGCCACCGGTTGGCCGGTGCTGAGGCAGTGGCTCAGCCTTCTGTCTGGGTGCCACCGGCTGGCCACTGGTGTGACACCGGTTGGCCGGTGGTCTGGACAGAAGGATGCCTTCTGTCCAGGCTCCATCGGTTGGCCGGTGGTAAAGCCACCGGTTGGCCGGTGGACTGAAATTCAGTCCACTTTTGGCTTCTTCTTGGCCTAATTCCTTGGCAACCTTTTGCCTATCAACACAAACACTTAAAACAATATTAGATAAATAAGAGAGTGATTGTGATCATGAAAATTAAACCACGAGGGGTTCGATAGGTACAACATGGATATCCATGATTTTATTTATTATGAAGTAATTATATTGTAATTAATTGTAATACATTCTATAAAAATAAACATGATGAATAAATTACTATGAAAAATAGGGGGGTTAATCTTATGGTTGAAATGACACATGTATTTGGTACCACAAACTGAAAACCAATATATATTAATATTTCATATGTTTCCATAATCCAAAAAATATGAGTGTTGCATTATAGAAAATTCCACGTTCATAGATTACAGTGCAAGTTGGTTGATAAAAATAGTGTAATTAATATAAATTATTTATAATTTTTTAAATTATGTTTCAAAAATTAAGGGTGCATAAATCAATTATTTATAAAATTATCATATGTTTTAAACGGTAAACAGCCTAAATGTCTTTTTCATGCTCTAAACATGGATTTGTGCAAAATACCTATTCAATATTATTGATACATTGTTCAGAAAAAAGTGGATCAACACTCCCAATGAATGAAGGTGGAAGTTTCCTAATAAAGGACTGAATAGAATATTGTTCCCTTCTCTTCTCATCCAGAAATCCAGAATGATTCATAGATTGTGTATGTATATCAATAATATTTTTCACTACATCTCTCATAACATTGGATTGTTCATCTGGACAATCATTACATCATACATTACCTTGATCAAAATAGTTCCTTCAGGTTCCATCCATCATCTAAAACCATAAATGAATAGTGTGATTTCTAAAAATCATGATAGGGAAAACTACATAATAAAGGGGGAGTACCTTCAATATATAACATCATAGGGTTAATTCTATGATTGTTACCGTAAATCTATGACTATAACCTATTCTTATACTTAACATTATGGACATCCCTAGACATACCTTATAAATAAATCCAGGGATCTCAATAAAGTTTTGGCATCCAAGTTTCCTATGGTTAACTAAATCATTCCACTGATACCAACTGTAGAGACCCCAAAAATGACGCACAAGGACATTACATTACATTTTTGAAATACTTAATAAAGAAAAAAACCAAAACTCAAGTGACATAATAGTTTAGTGTCTTTGGAAACTCAGAAGATAATCTTCTAATAATGGTGAATTATCTTCAACATCTCACATAAAGATCCTCCCCTTTTTTTCTTCCCTAAAACCATTATTTATATCATGGGGAAAAGGAAACATATAAAGGGTGAGATCAAATTCTCAGATAGGGTAAGCATGGAGAAAATAAAACCAACCCTATACATTTGAACATAAAAACGTTAACATAATTTTTAAACATAAAAATATTCTTAAAGGAAATAAAACATGGAATAATATAAGGAATTGATCATACTGGAACATATATCATGAAAAAATAGCATGGGAATAAAAAATTTAATTGTGTAAAAACATTATTCACTTGATATGATTTACATAGTATCCATGGCATTGCTTCCAAGACTATCTTAGTGGACAAAGTCTCATACGGAACCGAGCTCACTCCTTGTTCCAGTCCTGTTTCACTGAACCGAATTAACTTGCGGTTTAAGTCATGTCCATCTCATGGGATATAAATATTTATCCAATGCATTGGAGTGGGATATAGGTCCCACCCATCTCATAATGAAATCATTCTTACATGTTTCCCAACATAATCATAAATCATTAATAATAACCCAACGAATAGAATGGGTTTCAAAAACATCATCCCATAATAACATAATCCATATAAAAAAATGGATATAATTTCATCATATGAAAAGTGAAAACATGTAAATCATAGAGACATTATAATTGAAACATACACATATGAAATAATTTCATCTACGATGGAAAATGGTTTTGATATAATACTTGAAATGAATTATTGAGAAAAATATGCTTTATTTTTCAAAATCATTTTCTTTTCATGAAATTTCTTGAAATTTTAAAACAAAAGGATGTTTTTTGAAAATAGTAGTGAAATATTGTAGATGAATGTTCATGAAAATTAGGTGTTATGAAACTGTAAAATTCTGTTCATGCTGTATATGTTAAAAAAACATTTTTCTCATACTTTTTCCAGAAAAGTCAAAAAGTACCTCATATAGTAAACAAATGAATGATTCCTTAAATACCATGTAGTAAAATCCAAATATGGGTAAAAATTAATTTAATCATACATGAAACCATTTTTAGAAAACATGGACATGGATGATAAATACAACCCTATTATATACTTATGAATAAACAATCTTGGATTAAAACGAGATTGGAAAAGTTATCCCTTACCTTAAGTCTGATATGATTCTTACATATCTGAACCTCTTGTATAATGATTTAAATATTTTCATTGAATTATGGCAGAATCATATTCATTGTTATGATATCATATATGGATCACTAATGACTTTATATTACCCGTTATTTTGTAAATTCAATGTTAAAGCAGCGTTTTGGGTAAAATCATTTTATTTATCGTACAAGTTTGGACTTGTTGTTGTATATGTTATTATTACTTATATCATGATTTAATTACTTACATAATGAAAATCATTTTTTATATATCATATTTATTCAATATATATATATAATAGATAGATAAATGAAATGAAATACACTGTTCATGGAGATGGCGAGTCGTACGTACGCATGAACGATGTCTTCCTTTCCTTATTGACTTGAATGAAAGTAAGTAGATTAAACACACAGATATATATACATAAACCCCTTAGTATTAAGAGAAAGTCCATGTTTATGTTTTCACACTAATATATGTGGATAATTATTTCAATCTGTCCTTTCATGATATGGGATCTCTTTATGTCAATTTTGGGATGGATTGGCTCATCAACAATAAATATTATATTGACTGTTATCATTGACGGGTCACCATCACTTCACCCATTGGTTTGTTTCATGTATTTGAAGGAGAATGGGACCCATGGTTGAATAGTGTCAGACCTTCTTATCAAGAGTTTTCGAAAGTGATATCTGTGTTTATCATTGATCCTAAGTGGAAATAATTTTATGGTGATATCCCACCAGACGTTATCGATTTCTTCGGTGTGGTTCCCTCTGATATCCCTTGTTTTCTCCTAGTAAGGGAGGTTGAGTTTTGATTTGATTTAGTTCTTAATACTCAACATGATTATTTTCCCTCTAACCCCATTGTACATGCTGAAATGAAAGAGCTGATGACCCAGCTCGACGATCATCTTGAAGAAGGCTTTATACATATGAGCATGCCACCTTGGGAAGCGCTTTTTGACTATTTTCATCCGATGTGTTTCTTTTAGTAAAATTATTTTTCGTATTTTATGTGGAGGAATATAAAATGACGAATTACATTTATTTTAATCCTCAAATTTATCCATAGGGATCTGAATAAAATATAAAAAAATAACATGTTTGGTGTTTTTTATATTTTTATTCAATAAAAATTGTTTTTGTAAAAGGATTTATTTTATTTAATAATTTAAAGATATTTATATTATTAAAAATAGATATTGGTGGAGGAATGTACTTTATTTACACATATGGAAGCGATATATAAGAAATTTGAGATGTCTCGTAATCAGCCGCACAACAATTCGATGCACGTTGTTACCGTTATGACTTAATGTGTCTATTATCAATTTAAAATTTATAGTTATGTTCAAAAAATTCCACTAACCGAAATGAAAGATAATGAACTCCTTTTCATAGGACATTTATTAAAAATTATTTTATGAAATTTAAGAATCAATTTCATGTCAATATGATACACGATGTGATTGGTATAGTTTATTGTGTGTGCTTCGTGTTTAAAATGGCATTTTATTAAAAAAACAAGTGTCATACTCAAAATTGAAAATTTTAGTTTTCCATAATAATGTAAAAGTTCAAGAAGGTTATTCGTAAAATAAAAAAAATACATTTAAAGGACTAATTTAATGTCATAAGGACTAAAATCACACGAATATCAGGTTTTGATACACGATTTAATGTTTGTTACATTTAATTGAATTCTGCCTAAAAATGTATCACAAAAATCAAGAAAGACCAGATTATTTTTAAATCAATATGCATTAATATTATAGACCTAGTGTATTTTTATTTGGGGTTTGGATAAGATGTTAGATCCCCGTCATCCTACATGAAATATGTGGATTCAAAACCCATTGGGAGCAGGTATAGAATCAGTACTATAGTGCACTGTAGCGGCAGCGGAACTGTAGCAACGACGGTCACTGTAGAGGCGGAGGGTCACTATAGTGGTCGCATGTCATTATTGCCACAACTAATACATTGATGTACTATAGCTGGTGTAGTAATGTAACAATTCTATACAGAGAATTGGGATTGAGCGAAATATTTGGGCCTACATGAAATGTAATGGGAAAAATAACCACTATGCCTTTGGGCTTTGTAATGTGTCTCCCTCTACCCAATTAAAAAAAGTGGTATTTACATTTCTTTTAATAATTAATGTGGCTTCGGCCCCAAAAATTAATAAATAAGACCATTTGTAGTTTTCCATAATGAAAAAATATATTTTAATAATATTATATGAATTAGATATGTTCTACCCATTTTGTGTTGTGCATTTTCAGGATAAGCAATTATGCAACCTCCTCTCTATTACAGATGTAATCATGATGTTTTCATATTAAAGTCATTATCCATAGAATTAATGTATAATATCATATTTATGATTAATTTATTTCCTTGTAGTATTAATCTAATAATAAATCATTTCACATATAGTTGGATTCCTTTGTTCGAGATGGGGTTCTCTTTCCATCTCTCATTACATTCTACATGAAAACATCCACACACTGATTCACCCTCAAAAAAATTTCACCCATGTAGTGTTTCATTTATCAATTTCATTCATGTCTACTCTACTTCCGTAATAGGATGAGAAAAGACAATAGATCAACTCAATTACAAAAGGTATATCTATATTTTCATTGTAAAATAATTGTGAATAAAATTAATATATTTTTTATATTAATAATTTTTGAAATAATTTTTTATATTACTCACATAATAATTGTTTTATTATAGTGGTGGATTCTTTTTTTTAATCGGGGTGCTTTGTCCATAATTTTTACATTCTGTTCTAAAACATCTTCAAACTTCTTCTTCATCAAAACAATTTTACCCCTACTATGTTTCTTATATAACATCATTCATGTTCAATCCAGTTCCTTTGCAATAAGATCCATGATACCACGTCTTCTCGATTAAATTGCAAATCTAAATGTTTGAGCAACAAAAACGTTCTACATAAAATTCTTTCATTGTTTCATATTTATATATAATTTATTAATTTTTATAATTACTTACATAATAATGAATTTCTTGTACATGTGTATTCTTTAGGTATAGTTGGGGTGCTCTATCCAACTATTATTCCTATTTACAAGAAAACATTCACATATATATTCTCTCTCAAAACCTATCACCCCCATTGTGTTGAAATTTATATATTTACACTAGGTGGATTCCACTACCCTTGTAGGAAGATAACTCGTGCTCCCTCAACTAAATTACAGAGGTAATCCGGATATTTTAACAGAAAAACAATTATCAATAGAATTAATTTATTGTTTTATATTTATGTTTTATTTATTTATTTAATATTTAGAATATAAATATTATTTTATTATATCGTTGGAATATTTTTCGGAGTTAATGTTCTTTGATCGATGCTTTTTATACAGTTATTGTAATAAAACAATGAAATTCAATAAAAAACATGTTGGAATTGAAATATAGGATTGTTTTGAGACTTTAAGACGTGCATGAATCAGTCGCACAAAACTCTGACACATGATGTGCATGTTAAGTCACCATTTACCTGTTTCTATTTAAATTTGTCAGTAATATTAGAAAAAAAGACAACTAACTCAATGTGTCTTTTATCAGTTAAAATTCTACATATGAAATTGAAAGGTCTCACTGATAGATAACCGAGAAAAGATGATTTTTTACTTGATAATTTAGAAAATTTATTCATAAATCATTTATTATATGTAGGAATTAGTCTCACGTCAAACCGATACATGATGTCATCTGTATGAGTCAATTTGTGTTTTTCAAGATTAAGATGAAATTTTGGTAAAAATCATATCTGACATAATCAAAACTGAGAAAACCAATTCAGATTGTTTTGAAACATTAGTAAAATAATCAATAATTTATTTGGAACATGTAGTAATTAGCTACACCTAAATCTGATTCATGGTATGACCTGTATGACTCTATGTGCGTCTTTACATAAAATTGACATCAATTATAGTTAAAAAAACCAACTATCATTCTCATAAGTAAACAAAGACATTTAGATTGTAATGATAGTTAATGAAAATTATCCATAATTGATTAAGAGAAATGCATGATTTAGAATCAACATTATCTTATGCACAGTGTGACTGTTATGACTCCAATTGAGTGTTTTTATTTAATATTGAAAACAATTTTAGTAAAAATGACAACTGTTTCACGACCTGTCTCCAGGGACTCATGTCATGACATCCCCCAATCCTGCCTCTTAAAGGCCAGGTGTTGGCAACTAGTGCTGAAGGCATAAACCTGTAATGGAGAGTAATTATTCCTGAGTACCTGTACGTTCACACACAGAACAACATCCCATATTTGGGAAAGTAAGCATGTATTCCACTAAACAAACACTGAATTAAAGTACAAACTATATGTAAAATGGTTATGAATACAAACCAAACAAAGGAAGAACTATAAATAGTAAAATACTAGGAAAATCTGATAGTTGTCCATTTGAAAAACCATTAGATGGGAAAGTATAGAGTAGACTATGGATTTTTTTGAAAAACATCTCACATGATCAACCTCATGGGGAACTTCCTGTTTATGATCGACCATGTCCTCTTCCACGAAATCATTCATCTACACCATACACAACATGTGCGGGCGATGCCCATGTAGTTGTCTGTAATGAAATAAATAGTAGGGACACCGAAATCAACTATGGTCTCCCATAAATCCTTAATGGAAATCCCAAAAATAATGAACAACGATTATATTTACTAGATTCCAATAGACATAGGTATAACATAGTTTGTTGATAGAAAAAAAATGGTTACAAACACAAAACATCAATAACTACAATAGAACATCACCCCGAGGAGTAGTTTAGGCTATCTAGGACACCTAGACAATTATTAGCTAATTCATGAAGACTTGTTGGGTAGCTAAGTCATGGAGCATCACTAATAACTATGTAATGATGTCTCACTGGGTAGCTGAGTAACGACGACTCACTGATAGCTGAGTCACGAAGTCTTGCTGGGTACTTGAGTCATGAAGTCTTGTAGGGTATTTTAGTCATGGATTCTCACTAATAGCTAATTCGTAATGTCTTTTTGGGTATCTGAGTCACACAGTCTCATTGATAGTTAAATCACAATGTCTTGCTGGGTAGTCGGGTCATGAATTCTCATTGTGATGCTATGTCACAGAATCTCGATGATATTTGAGTCATAGAGTCTCACCAGGTAAACGTCCATGAAATAATAAATTAATTATTCCATTAGGATCTCCCTATCATGTGGATTTTAACTCCTTTGATGGAATGTCAATCAGACACATGGTCTGGGAGAGATGCCGCTTATTGTAAATAGGGGTTGGTTGCGTCCGGGCCCGGTCCGACTGGTTCGAACTGACCCAACCAACCCGACCCAGGTTCCCTTATGTCCTGATCCTATTTAATCTATCCCATTGGTCTTCAAGATACCCGATAGAAGTTGGTCTTGGGTCTAGTATTCTAGGTCACCTAGTGACCAAAATTTATCCAGCCCGACCTGCACTGGAAAGCATGAATCTTTTCCAAGCCTGAGCCACCACATATACTGACATTATCTCATTGTCCTAGTTGGCTAATTCTGACCAACTCAAAATTTTATCAGGGCCACACCATCCTTCTTGCAGCACCCATGGTTGTACTGCATCATTCATGTGGTGGCCGGCACTGTCGCGCCAGTGGTGTCATGTCGGTGGTCCCCTCTGTGGGTCACTGGGTCTGCTCTGGTGGTCTGATCTCAGATCTGTTTTTTCCTGTGGGCCTCTTGGGTCTCTATCATCAATTCCATGAACATGGATGCACCATTCCCCCATTTTAAAGGTGTTTCCATGAGTAACCCATAAGCGCAGGGGCTCAAGACTTGTTTGTGTCGGCCCGCACCCTACACGTTTGAATTTTAAAAACATGGGGGGCTGGGGATCATAGTTCAATTAGATAATAATCTATCTCAGTGACAAAAACCCGAGGTAAACACCCTCCAATAGGAACATAAGATCTGTGTATAAACCAATTTTTGGGTTGATCCGTGTTCATTGTTTTATAATAAGAACATGGAAAACATAAAACAATTAATCCAAAACATTGTTTAACGATCACTCATTGACGAGGGTCAATGCTTCGAGTTTTCGTGGATCCTCGTGACATTAGAGTTCATCGCTATTCTTCATCACTTGAATCAATCCCATTAGAATTACATAATCATTGATTTTATGGTGTTCATTGATGGTGTTCATCATCAATGATAGAGAGAGATAGAGATAGGGATGGAATTATCGTTCGTTGGAAAATTTCCAGTGTAGTTTTTCAACAATTGATCCATGTTTAATTAAGGTATGGAGACACATTGTGAATCACCACACTATCTCATTAATGAGATTCATTAATGATTAAAATTCACATTGTTGATTCACCCCAACACTGAATTGTCATTGTGTCGTAGTGGAAATAGTTTGAATAAAATAATCATTGTATTCCTTTTATGTTTATTTTATTTTTTTCATTGAAAGTCATAAATTTGTATTTTACAGTTAACCTACACCAGTCAATGTTAGGACCATCAAAGGGAAACCTCAATGTTCTAAATTCAATGGTGCCTAAAGAGTTTTTAAATGATCACCGGTTTAAATGTTTTAAATACCCACACACACATTTTTTTAAGTGAAACGGAAAAATTGTAAAAAAATTAACATTCACCCTCATCCAGCACCAGTTGATGTTAAGATACGCATAAGGTGAACAAGCCCCCAAGAGCTCCACAGTACCATCAGATTTTCAATCCATGTTCTCATTTTGGAGTTATATGTATTTTACAATAAAATAATTTTAAATTAATTATTTTATTTATGGCCAAAAACTAATTTCCACTGTTGGCTAGCGTCAGACTACAATAGGATATTCCTAATCGTAGAATACCCTCTTGAACTCAATGGTGGTCTTGGATTATTATTCCAGGTCACCATTAAATAGTTATAATAATTTTAAATATAATCAATATTATTTAATTATTTTATTCATGGTTATGACATTTTCACGTTTTCTCACTGGAGGCGTGCACCAACTAAACATAAGTCTCACCTAGGTTAAACCAGCCATCATGAATGCAATGGTGACCTTAGTTTTCTGATCCACGCATCAGTTTAAGATATATTCCACTTTTTTTATAAGAAATGTGCACATTAACTATTTAACTTTTAACATTTTATGATGGATAATTTTGGGAACTCCATACCTCGGAATTGATCGTTTTCTCAAAATATTCTCTCGAAATAATTCTATGTAATAAAAAATAATGGAATTTCTGAGACATTAAATTACACCCCCCCCCCTTTGGGCTTCATGAATTCATATGAAAAAACTAGGATATACAAACAAATGTGGGTACTATGAATGAATTTTAGCATCCCTCTCCCTTGTCCTCTCCTAGATATTCTTGTTCTGTAGCTGAATAAACTCCATTGGAATCAACAATCCATGAATAACCCACTCTTGAATATTCCTTATCTCTACTGGGATGTCCCAAAATTTCTCCCCATCGTCAATTTTCATCTCTCCCCTGTCAACATATCTGTTATATATCATGAATGTACATCCTCAACTACGGCATGTGGAAATAATTATGCACCCGGTGCATCTGTGGTGGATGATCTAGGTGGTAAACCACCTCTCCAACACTACTTAGAATATAAAAGGTCTGATAAACATCAATGATAACTTGTCGCCCCGTCCAAATACATATAATCCTCATCAGGGTGAGACCAAAATGAAATCATTATCTCCCTCCTCGAAATCCAAGAGTCGTTGTCTTCTGTTAGCTTATGATTTCTTTCTGCTCTATGTTGTCCTCATCCACTCCAGGATGAAATGTATCTTCTCATTTGTAGCATGTACCATCTCCGGACACATGACTGCTGACTCCCCTGGGTCTGTCTGGCATAGAGATGATCTACAATGTCGCACATACAAGGACTCAAATGGTAATATACCATTTTTGAATGATATATGATGTTGTACTCAATCACCACTAGATGTATATGGTCCTCCCAAAATCAAAAAAAAAATTTAAAAGGCACAAGCTAGATGCACACCCTCCATGGTATTAATGTTTCTCTTTGACTGACAATCAGTCTGGGGGTGAAATATGTTGCTCAAGTGTAACTATGTCCCAAAATACTCATGCAATCCCTTTCCCAAATGAGATATAAATGATGAATCACAGGCTGAGAAGATCGTCGAATGAACCCTATGTAGGAGCATTATCTCTTGGACATAGAGGTGTTCCATGCACTCTAGCCATCCCATTTCTGGAATGGATTTGATGTGAGCTGACATGGTGAGTAGGCCGATAATCACTTATTTAGGATCGTGGAACATTGTAGTTTGTGGTAACCCCATCATGAATGCTAACAATATTTCATTCCATTTCAACTCTGGCACCTCAAGTAGTTGTGCCATGTTTGTTGGGACCTAATGCTTGTCCATCACATAATGACAATTAAGGTATCATGATAGGATCACTTCCACTAATTTCTTCATCCCTGGACACTAGTACTGATGTTGGTGGTCCTGGTATATCTTTTCCACACCAGGATTCACCGCCAAAGGGGATTTATGTAACTCCCTAAACACATAATCCTACAAATCCACTTGTACTATGATGCATTATTTGAATAGGATGAATTTCTCCCTACCTATCAAAATTGAACCAGTATATTTTCATGAGGATGACTAAGAACATTGGGCCTCATAGCCAAAATCCACAAGATGTGAAACCCTAACTAGATTTAAGAGTGTAGGATTGATGGTCATCAACTAAAGATAATATTCTCCACCATGGATATTTTCATCACAGTTAACTAATCTATCACTTCTCTCAGAAGTTTTAAGCCAAATCAATTATTGAGTGTGTCTGCAACGATGTTTCCCATCATATGAGTATATAAAATTTCAATATCCTTGTCAAAGATGAAATCCAACCACTACCAATGTCTCATCTGAAAAAAAGGCTACGGGCACCATTCCATCCATCTGATAGGCTACCCCTATTAACTGATTTATGTGCTTATACACCCTTTGGTAGTTGAAACTCATTCTCCACAGCCACATGGTTAAATATTCGACAATACACACATAACCTCAGGCACGTGGTCAAATTAAGTAGTTCCTCAAAAAGTCTCCCACCTACACCACATATTTGTGAAGCTCTACAAAGGCCCTCTGATATACTATTGCTGATATCGGTGCCACCTTAGGGTGAAGAATGATATATAAATCCTTCCCCATATAGAGAGTTAATCCTGTAAATATGTGTTGAATGGATGTTCTTTCACACTACCTCTATAATTGGGAACTCAAATAAATAAATATCCACTAACATGATGGTATTAATGGATGACTAAAGAGAATCATTTGCACCACCTATGCATATTTTTAATTTGTGGTACATGGGTATCCTTTTTTGACAACAATGGAATACCCCATTCCAATGATGCAGATATACCACATAATTTTTCCTCAAATATTCAATATGAGCCTCAACTGAGGATAAGCACTCTATTCCCAATCAAACAACATAAGGCCTCGATGCTGCCACCAAGTCATTCCAACATAAACACGCACCTCAAGGGTCATATCAATTCATCAGAATAAGTTTGATTATCGAGTCTCCTCCTATAGGTATCTCCAGAAGTATGGATCAAGTCAATGGTTTAACTATAAAATCTATGTATTGAACAATATTAATTATAGGAAGGAATGATTACATCTATGTATATTTTTACAGAAGCTTGAAGTAGATGCAGACCACACCTTGAATCATTCTTGGAGTCATCGATCCATACTCCTTGACCACATGCAGATACTCCCTACCCTTGTCCTCCATATCCATGATCCTGTTGTGGACCTCGTTGAAGAGGTTGTTTTGACATGTTGAAATGTATCACATATCTTTTTCCTATACTATCTCTTATAACACATTGTTCTCCCAATAGATTCATCTATTCCAGTCACATCCTCTGCCTTGGTGAACCATCCACCATTTCTTTGTAGGCACGTTGTGAAGGGAAATCTATATATATTTTTCCCCTAAAATATTTTGAAAATAATTACCTCTTACTAGGATGAGAGGACACACCCTATGATCCATGAGGTATAGATGACCTATATTGGGACCACTTCGTGGAACTTCTTCTTGGAACCTCTAACATGTCCAAGAATATGGGAACAATGTTGGCTTCTTGCTTTCCCCTAGCTTAGATCCAATACTTGTATTTGCACATACGATGGACTTCCAACCACACAGTTTCTCTCTAGCACCCAGTCATAAAAATAAATTCACATAGGAATAGTATTGATTTGGATGTCCCTAAACATACCTTTCTCAGAGGTATGAAAACCGAAGAACTGGTCATATCCTATTAATTGAGTATCTAGAAATGCTGGCATGACTTGATAAATACCCAGCTAATGACGTATAGTCTTTTAGAAGCTCTTGTCCACAAAAACCCGTTATATTTTATGTAATGATACAATTATCTAACAATGGTGCTAAATATTTGTCCACTAAAATGTCACCTCATCCTAATAACGAGTAATCTAAACCCAGTAATCTCCATACGAAGCCATATAAAAGGCTCACTACTAAGACTGCCATCTGATCTACCGGTTTACTATCTAGATGGATACTCAGTCACCACCTCATGCCCGTCCTTAGCCACATATGATTAAAGATCGCCTCAGAACCTATGTGGTCTCTTTCAAAAAAAAACTCAAGTAATTCATTGTGCCTTCATGTTTCTTTTATCAATAGTGCTGGTATTAACTACTAAACAACGAGTAGTGGTATAGATGGGACACATCTAGAGGGTACCATCATGTGAAATAGTCCATAAACTGAAGCCTAATCACATTTAGGACTATCCTCATGGTCACACAATGGAATAATGAGCGGAAATCTATATTGATGAATATTAAAAAAGAATCAAGATGAACCATGGTAAATTTATTATTCTTACGGAGATATCTCTAAATAAAAAAGTTCATGATGAAACACTCAATTCCAATATGATCCATGGAACAAAAATTTTTATTCATAGTGATGAAATGAATAATTCATGGTCCTAGTTATTTGATACGATGGCCACCACACCAACACTGGACTCCCCAGATATGAAAGTTGAAATAGAAACATTAATAAATGTTGCTCGAATACAAAACAAAGTACTCCCTATATTTTAGGTAGTATCGACCACCATTGATACAACATTTCACTACCCATCCCTTAGTTTATGTGTCTTGACATACCACAAGATCACCTCCAAGGAAGGAGGTTGGTGACTAGTGCCAAATACGTCAACCTTCAAATGAAAGTCATTTTCTAGAGTACCTATATGTGCACACACACACACCTCCATGACCAAAATTATGAAACGTAAACATGCATGCCAGAAAAACCCAATGATTAAAAGTAAAAACTATATGTCAACTGGTCTAGAATAAAAACACAAAAATGTTTGAAATTAAAACAATAAAATTCAAGGAAACTCGAATAGTCTTTTGTTGGAAACCCCACTTGATAGGTAAGTCAAGAGTAGCTTTTGAATGTCGTAGAAGCATTTCCCACCTACATGAACTCACTAGGACCGCCTAGTCCTCGACCACCATGTCATCTGTCATGTCCCCAGTAGTATGAACCAAAAAAACATGTACCGTAAATCCCATGTATGGTTGACTAAAGAAATATTAATTAGGGACCATGAAACCAACTCGGGTCTAATAGAAATCCACTATGGAAATCACAAAATAATGCACAATGATTAGATATATTAGAGTCATCTAGACATACATAAAACATGAATTAATGATAGAAAACCATACAGTTCCAATAAATGGACATCATTTACTATAAATTAACTCATCCTCGATTAGTTATTTTGGCTATCTATGTTTCTTAAACCAATTCAAAAGCTGAGTCACGAAGCATCGTAAAATAGAAGTGTCATAGAGGCTTGATAATAGCTGGGTCATGAAGTCTCACACGGTAGTTGATTCATGAAATATCATTGATAGATGATTCACAGATTCTCAATAGGTTTATGATTCATCAATCCCCACTAGTTTGTTGTGTCATGGAGTCTCTCTGATAGCATATTCCATGAGTCAACTTGTCTAGCTGAGTCATGATGAGTCGCTAATAACTATGTCATAGAGTATCGTTGGATAACTGAGTCTTGAACTCTTGCTGGGTAGCTCAGTCACAGAGTCTCACAAATAGTTGATTCACAGAGTCTCACTAGGTCAATATCCCAGAAATCTTAATTAGATGAATTCATAAGAACATCCCAATCACATGGGTCCCAAAGCTTATGATGGTGCGTTAATCAGATGCATGGTCCGAGAGATACATCCCTTTTTTTAAATAGGGGTCGGTTGAATCTATGCCTAATCTGACTTGTTCAGACCGAACCACCAAACCCATCCTAGGGGTTCCGCATGACCTGATATTGTCTTATGGCCCCATTATCATGGCCCATTTGGCCAAACTGGACCCGTTCGTGGTTGGTCGTTGGTCCAGTCCGTTTGGTCACCTAGTGACCCTAATATTTCTAGCTCAGCTCACACTGATAGGTCTATTTCATTTCATAGCCTAGCAAACCGTGTGGCTCATATATATTATAACGACCCGGTCTGCTAAATTGGACCACCTAGAATGTTTTAATGTGCTACATGGGAACACCGTACCACCGCCCTTGACCTACCAGTTCTTCCCAGACTGACGCAACTGGTATGGTTAGGGGTGCAAGGCCAAACATCCCCCCTCCCCCTTCTCCCCTGTGGACCGCATGCAGCCCACATGGAGTACGACACTCCTCCTACACGGCGCCAAGCTAGCGCCATTACTAACAGGCCATGACCCTCCTCCACTTTAGTGACCACCGAGCATGCCCCCTCCACTAGCATGTCGGGTAGAGTCAACTACATCATTCACACCATGGTGCCTAATTGTCCGCCAACACTAGCCTATGTCCACTTTCACCAGTCTGCAGTGGCACCGCCCTAGCGGTGGCACACCGTGGGCACCTTCCACGGGCCACCGGGTCTTCACTAGTGGTATGATCTCAGATCTGTATGGACCCTTCGGGCTCTTGGGTCACCACAATAAATACAATGGACTCAGACCCACCTTGACACATTATCAAGGATGTGGACATGAAGAATGCACAGTCAGAGGGCTCGAGAATTTTTCTTGTCAGCCCATGCCCTTTGTGAAAAATGTTTATAAATAGTGGATACATAGGATCATATTTCTATCGTATAATCATCAATCCTTGTTCAAAAACAACAATGTAAATACTTGCATGCTATAAAACACTATCCAATGATCAACATATTCATGGGTTGATCCACATTCATTGTTTTATAATATCAACAGGGAAAAATTAACAAATTTAAACCCATACTTGGTTGTAGGATCCATCACGAATGAAGGATGAATCTCTGATCCCTCATCTATCCTCTATCCATTATCGTTTTTCACACTTTGTCATCTCTCGAATACTTCCCACCAGCATTCGTCGATCCGTGACTCGATGGCGTTCATCAATGGCGTTCATCATCAAAGAGAGAGAGAGAGAACTCTCATTCGTCCAATATTTTCCAACCATTGTATTTCAACTCTGGATCCTTGTTTAATTAAAGAAAAGAGAAGCATTGTGTGTTGTCACATTGTCTCATTAATGAGGTTCATTAATTTTTTAGCATAACCTAATTGATGCACCCATGTTCTGACTAGACTTTACGGCATAGAAGAAACTGTTTGTATAAAATACAAATTGAATACCTTTAATGTTTATTTTATTTATTTTACTAAAATTATGAAATTTATCTTTTTTCATTCACTCGTGTCTGTCGAGGTTAGTCCATTCTTAGGAGAATCCCGATGTTCTGAAATCAATGGTTTGTTTATATTTTTGATCTGAGCACCAGTTTAAAAGATAATAAAAACCACTCACACATTTATTACAACGAACCATAAAAATACTTCAAAAATTAACATTCACCCTTAAATAGAATTGGTCATGGTAATGCACCGCCTAAGGGGAAATCCACCTAAAGATCTAAACCATACTCTCATATTTCCAATTCGAGTTACAATTTATGACTTCTATCAATTTTAAAATGAAATGATTTTTACATGGTTATTTTATTTATGACCAATTAATAATATCTATTGTTAGCCCACAATGGCCAAAGATATGATTTCGCTATAAGAAGAATACCCTTAAAATCTCATCAGTTGTCTTAGATTATCAATTTGAGTCACATATTTTGAGTCATATGAATTAGATAGATAAAATAATTTTATTTTATTATTTTATTTCGTTTATTACATTTTCAGGTTTTCCAACCAAAGACCTACACTGACAAAAATTATGTAGCGCCAATGGATAACTTGTCATAGTAAATGAAATGGTGCCCTCATATTACTTATCTGGGCAGCCATTTTGGTGTTATTCATCTTTTTATGTAAAACCACAGTCACATGCAATTTATAGGAATCATATCCACCACAATCTGAAACAAATTTTTTAAATACATTTTGATAATGATCAATATTCTATTTTTTAAGTGTAGGAATTAGCTCCACCTTAATGTTATACACAGTTTCATCAATATGAGTCAAAGTACTTTTTTAAATTTTAAATTTATATTCTATTAAAAAATACAGTAGACATAAATTAAAAACAAAAAAATATATTCATACTATTTTTCTAATTTAGGCCAATGATCCACACATCATTTGAGATGTGTTGGAATTAAACAAGCCTCCATACAATTAATTGTGTGACTACTATGAATATTATGGAATATTTATATTTAAATTGCCATTGATTTTTTTAAAACCCCAAAATGAAATAATCCAAAATGAAAAAACAAATTCATATGGTGTTGATAATTTAGGATAATGACACATTAGGGATTTAAGACATTCATTAATCAGTCGATCCTCAATCCGACACACTGTGTTACTAATATGAATCCATGTGCATGTATATATTTCAAATTGACATCAATTTTAGTAAAAAGTCAAAATACGCTACTAAAAATTGAAAAAAGCATTATTTTTTTAATTGTGTATGGAAAATGATCCATATGTCATTTTGGATTTGTAGGAATTATCTGCACCTCAATCTGATACACAATGTGATCAGTATGCATTAAAGTTAATGTTTTAATCATAAAATGTAATTTTTTGTTAAAAAAAGAAATGTGGCAATGCAAAAACCATGGAAACACCTTCTTGTTGTTTTCATTATTTTGGAAACCTATCTATAAGACATTTTGGACATGTAAGAATCTACATGAACACAATATGACATAAAATGTGACAAATATGACGAAAATTTCTTATTTTTATTAAAAATTGTCATCATTTTCTGTAAAATAGACAAATGACCTAATCATAATAGATATAATACATTTTTATTATTTTATAATTTATGAAAAGGATACCTAATTCAATTTTGAGTTTAAGGAATCAGCCACACGTCAATATGACAAATGATGTGACCTTTATAAAACAAATAGTCCATTGTCATTTTAAAATCAACATACCAGATAAAATATGGTCAATCATAGAAAACTGAAAAAACACAATTATATTTTATTGATAATTTGGTAATATAATTAATATTTCATTTTTGATGTTTATGAATTTGTTTAATTTCAAACTAATCCAAGATGTGATCAGAATGCCTCAATTAAGAGTGTATCCAGTTTAAAATGACATTTTAGTAAAAAAGACAATTGACATTCCCAAAACGGATAAAACACATTCATATTGATGTTATACTTTATTAAAAGTATACACATGTTATTTGAGACTTGTTGGAATAATGTCCACCATAATTTAATGCATCATGTGACTACAGTGACTCCTGGTGTATATTTTTATTTTAAATTGACATAAAATCTACTAAAACTAAAACAATCAATTAATTTATTTATTTATATAGTTACTGACATAAATATTTTTCTTATAAAACTATGTTCATTTAATCGACCAAGTATTTTGTGTTTATAAATAATATGTGTTATGTATGGATTTATAGAAAAAAGATCAATGATTTTTTGGAATGTATATATTAATTTTTATTTATGTAAATTAATTAACCAAAATTTGAAATTTCATTAATATTGTGTTTTATTATTGTATTTGTATTTAAATTTTTATTTCATTTAAATAATTTATTGGGAATTGTATTGTTTGATATATTGTTTGTTTATACTACTAGGGTGTGTTGTTATAGCACACTGAAGTGGTGCTGCAGTGTTCTCTTGCAGGACACTAATGAATATCCCTTTAACATATCTTTTAAAATAATTTATAAAATCCACATTTATCCATTATTTTAAAAACACTTACTAATGTATATATTATCATAATTCATAGAATTTATATGAACAAGTTCTTTTTCATTGCTTTTATAAATGCAGAGAATGGTATAATTTATCATAGCTTCTAAAGGCACTAAAAAACCCTATATCAATGCTTTTATATGAACTGATATATTATTCATTTAGTTGTGATAAAATAAAGCACTGATAAATTATTCATTTATCGATTTTTTAAGCACTGAAGGTGTTGTGAATGAATATAAAAGTTGATCGAATTACCTTTACAAAAAGTATTTCCATATTTTCTTGTCACATGAGCTTTAGTTATATCATCTCTCAAAATGATTTGAATATCTGCTAATGAAATTAGTTGTAATACTTACATTATATCCATTTTAGAATTAATTATTCCATAGGGGAATATATTGTGATTATAGTTGCTTCGAGAAGGAAACATAGGACCCATGTAGTGAAATAATCATCAGATGACTTAATGAAGATGCTTCTATATGATAAGATTCATATTGGAGTCCAAGAATTAGGGATCTAGGTTTCTTGTAATGTCTTCAGTTGATATTTTCTCTTCTTAGGTTGATCGATGAGGAACACATATTTATGTTCAGTTCCATATAATTAGAGTCACTCATTAAGGTGGGGAGACCATTTATGATTGGTCATTCTCCTAAGAGTCCATTCTGTTATTTCAGAACCATTTTTGGTACTGTATCTAGTAAGGAAATATCTAATGGTGGATCTCTATTTTTTTAGTGGGATATGAACCTTGGAACAACAAATATGTTCTATGATATAAGGATGTATGTTTGGTTTCCATCTATGATACAAGTCACTGTTGATTTTGTCTCTCGTTGTAATACGTTCCAATATGTGAAGTCCAAATACTAGAAACCTATGTTTTATTCCACTTCCAGTACCTACATAGATGTGTGATAAAATATATATGGATTGTGTGGTGGGTTTCCTATATTACTACTACAATAATTATTAAATATATGTTGTGATTTATAGGCTGATGAAATTGGATCACATTATACTCATTCAAAATCCAACCATAGTAGAGGAGCTTTGAAACCTATATGTGGATGATTTTGTTCATTTTCATGGAGTTACATCTATTATGATCTCTAAAAGTGATCCATGGTGGTCATCCAATTTTGGGAGAGTCCTTTAGGAGGCAGTATGATCTCCTGTTCATTCGACTATTGAATACCTTCCACAGACTGATAGCCAGATAGACAGATCTATACAGATTCATGAGTATATACTTTTCACCTCTGTTCTAAACATTAGTGGAGCTTTGGATGATAATTTAGAGCGGTTTGAGTTTTCATAAAAGAAAATATACCACTCCATGATCAGAATTTATCATTTTAGCTCCTTTTATAGCCAGACTCTTAAGTCTCTGTTCTGTTAATTATAGATTATTGAATGATCCTTGGATGGACTAAGCATGGTCAATGAGATGAAGGAGTTCATTCAGTTGATTCTTCATAGGATTTTTGAAACACCCCAAACATCCACGGTATATTTCCCTTTTAATAATGCAGTAGCATGCATTGTACAGAACTTCGTGATTCTACTACACGGTGAACAATCAAAATAGATGTTATGAATAGTAATATCCACATTTTTAATATTAATAAATTTTATAATAAAAAATTGAAATCTTTTTTTAATTTGGAATATTGAAATTTTACTAGGGTGTAATTTCTGTATTTTTCTGAAAACATTCAATTTTTGATAAATAGTGAAAATTACTAAATTTTAAATAAAAACATATATTTTAATAGAAATAATTAATTGTGACAAATTATGAATTTCAGTAGTTATAAGGAATATTTAGAATATATTTTTACCATTTAAATCAATTTTTTTCATTGGACATTATTTCACAATTAAAACAGACATAAATAAGTGTCAATCTTTTGATAGTTATTACTTCTTAAAATCGTGATTAATGTTTTGACAACAGAAATTTATTTTAAATTAATTTATGCCACTTCTGTATTTTCACTTTTGAAAATTGAATTCCATATTTGGAATCAGGATTCAAAATTTGTGTAAATAGGTAACTCATATTTTTAGACATTTTGAATAATTACTTCGGTAAATATTTTATTTACCATGGTTTAAGGGTAAATCTGATAACTAAGGGTAACAAAATAATATTATAATAATATTAAATTACCCTAAAACGTGTCATAACCCTATTTGTTGATAATGTTCAACCATGTTCTTCATTGGGTCGATTTTGGGACCCCATGGAGACACTTTTAAGTTATAATGACTCTTTATATTAATTATGTTAAAGTAAATACAAAAATGACATAAGCATATATCTTTTAGCAAAAATATTTTCACATAGTATTATATATATTATATTTTTTAATATAAATATTAATCAGAAATATAGAAATATTTTCTACATAATGGTATTTTATTTATTATTTTTAGACATTGAATAATTAAATTTATTTATGACACAATAATGATGCAGTATTTTCCTTATTAATGAATGAATCAAATAATTGGTATTATAAATGTTAAAATAAATATAATTTGAATGTTTTTATGACATAAAGGAATATTATTGGTTAATATTACATTTTAGGATTTCCTAAATGAATTTTTTTCGAATTAATAAATTTCTGAAGACATTAACAAAAATAAATTATTGTATAGGGTCAAGATTGACATAAATTAGTTTTTAAATCAAATATTATTAATTGATATTCTATTCCTAAAAATATAAGGGTCATCCAAAGGACTTATATAATTATAGGTGTATCACTAATGGACCACTTGGGGAACGTTTGGAAGAATATAATATGTTTATTAACTATATAATAAAAAAGTACAAAGTGACAGGGTAAATGTCAAACTAATTAACTAAGAGTTAAAACTAAAAGATAAGGTTAAACAAGTTACCCTAACCTTTTTAAAACCTATTGGTTGGATTTATTTCGACCCATCACCATGTTAGAAAATAAATAATCCTCTTTTTATCCATTAGAAATGGAATATGAATTTATTATAAAATAATATTTTCTGTTTTTCCTAAGGTGCACCTCACCCCTCTTATAAAAGGGAACTCCCCCTACACTCTAATTCACACCATCTAAGCTATTTTCCTCAGACAAAACCTTCCCAAATACCCTATCAAATATCCTACCTTCATCCTAGAGGCCTTAGTTTGATCATAAAGCAAACATAATGTTATTTATTGTTTACATTCCAAATACCCTATCAACATAATGTTATTTGTTGTTTACATTCCATGAGGAAATGATTTCACCACCCTCTTTCAAGTTTCTTTTCTCTTCCACGTCTTTTTTATTTGTTGTTTACATTATAAAAAAAATAAAAATATTATATTCTATATAATTTAATGTTATTATAATTATTTTACAACCAAATTCATTATTCTATCCACCCTTTGAATGACATGTAATCATACATGCGTACGTACGGCTTACTGTCTCCATGTCGTGGTGTCATTGTTATTCAATAAATTATTATTATGAAGTGTATAATAATGATGTGTATTTGATGTAAATAATAAATATAACATTATAATTATTCTGTATATATTATATAACATCTAATTATATATTATTTTAATATCAAAAGAAAGATATTTTCGCTCATTCGTATGTACGGATTACCGTCTCCACGACACGATGAGATTCATTTCCATGTTCACAATTCATCGATGATTATGAAAATATATATTACTAACAATTAGGTAATATATGACATAATTATTGTACTATATATATATATATATATTTATATACATATTTATGTTCTTAAATATATCTTATTCATTTACTTCCATTCAATACTATATGAAAACTGAAACAACGTTTCTGCATACGTACGTACTACCATCTCCATAAATAGTATTTTCCATTTCATATATACATCTATTATAAATATTTATATTCTGAATATATATTATATATAAATCATGTTTTATATTATGGAAATATTTAAATCATGATCTATGTGATATAATCACGAGTAACATGTTAAAACACGTACGATGACGAAAGAAATTATTACCCAAAATATTAATATAACATGTAAATTATTATTAAATGGATAGTATAAAGTCATAAATGAATAATGTATTTTATAATAAATATTAATATTATTCTGGTATAATTTAATATCATACTATACTCTTCATTGAAGAGGTTAAATGTACCATCAACTATGGAAAAGTGCAAGGTAAGGGGTTTTTATCTCACTCCTTATTCACGTGAGATTCATGCCATATTTCCTAAATTACCTTTTTTGTTGTGTATGTACTTCACATAAATGTATTGTTTGTGAAATACACATTAATGGATGTGTATTTACATATTCATTTTATGATACTTCTTTCATGAGGTGTACGTTTCGAATATTACCGAATTGGTAAGGGTTAATTTTACAATCTCATTATTATCCTAGGTTGTTTTTATGAAAGAATCCACTGGGATATATTTATTATCTGTGTCCATAT
>CAUJRU010002717.1:0-67266 GCA_963277665.1 Viscum album
CAACCTGAAACCTTTCATAAGGACTTCCTTTATAAAAGTAAGTGTCCCAATAAGGTTTGGTCAAACACATAGTTTTATTGATTCTTTCCCTTAATCAAGTAACGGAAGGCTTGGTCTAACTTAATATGGTATTGAGGGATTTTAATCTTTTATGAGTAGTTTTTCATTATCAAATGCTTTTTAATATTAAGTGATGCTTTCTTAAGTGATTAACCATGTTATGATAATGTTTACACAGTCCAGTTTTTATTTTATTCCATCTTTACATGCTTTTTCATATTATTAATTATGTGATTGAAACAACACATACTTAATAAATAAACCATGCAATCAGAAAAAAATAAAATAAGAGTCATGATCATGAGCTTCTATTGGTTATCTTATCTTGCGGTTTTGATAAGCTAACCCTAACCTAGGGAAAACACCTTGAACCTGATGGTTCGTGTTTTGCTGCTCCCACCTGTCCACCTTTGTATCTTCTTGGGTTGGTTTTGCCTCATCTTCGGATTTCGAACCGTCTCCTCTAGCTTGAGAGATCCTCCATTACATGGGGTTTACATTAAAGAAACCATGGGCACGCAGGCCCTACATTTTATTGGAAGAACTCTTGTAGGCCAACGAATTTAAATTAAACAAATTTAAATGAAACAATACACACATACAAGGGGTCTTTTGGCCTAGCTCATGATCATCCATAGCATGCAATGACATTTACACATATTTAGAATTCAAATTATTTTAATCATTCTTTCATTTAAGATAAGACATACTTGAATTCAATTAATTAAGATCTTATAATTAATCAATTCTTTATCTTAAATTCCTTTCTAAATTTCCTTGAGATTCTTCTTATCCATATTCTTTATACAGTTCTTTATACCTTTTGGAGGAAACCTGGTGAAATTTTTGGAAATTACACGGCGTGTAGTTTATATTTAAACGGCGTGTATTTCTTTTCACCCTTTATCCAAAGTACACGTCAGGGGGATTTGGAGTGTTTTATATACTTTGTAAATTTTGGAGTACACGGCGTGTAGATGAATCATACATGGAGTGTAATTCCTTGTTACACGGTAATCGGCTTGGAAATCTCGTGTACGTGGAACACGGCTTCTCCTTGTACACAGTTTCACCTGGACTGGATAGGACTACATGGCGTGTTTCTCCAATATACATGTCGTGTATTCTATTTTCCACGTGCCATTCAATTTTGGTCAACATGGCGTAATTAATTCTTAGGGATACTCAATTCACACGGCGTGGTTCGGCGGACCAGTGCCGATTCGTTGAACCTAAGTAAACGATGTGTAGTTTTTAATTACACGTCGTGTATTCCCGTGTTGTACAGATAGAAAGAGCGGCTCCTCTAGATGAGTTTCTCATTTTTAATTTAATAAAAATTAAAATTAAAAGGTCTTTTCGGTGATATGAATCGAGAAACAAAGGAGGAAGAACAGATCTCGTTTATTCAGATTTATAAAATGATTTATTTTGAATTGAATCAAATATAAATGTATAAATTATCAACAAAAATTAAACAACTATAATCAACATTGTAACCTCACTCTGATACCATTTAAAGGTTCCGGGCGCAGTGGAAGTGCGTGGGTGGATGTTCCCACTTGGCATTTTTCATTAACAATGATAAATTCAGGATCAATACGATGATAAATGTCAGTCTCCATGGATCGAATCACAGAAATGGAAAAAGAAAAGGAAAGTCTAGGAACCATAAAGTTGGATCATTACAGATTGAATATAATTAATTTAATTAATTATAAAGAAGTACCTTTTTGGTTTTCTTTCTTCGTTGATGTTATTGATCACATTGTCGATGTGATCCGTCGTTGCATTGCGGAAGTCAAGTGTAGACTTCCTCTAGTGGTGATCCACACGTACACCTCGTATCTCTAGACGTCACCAAAGGATTCTCCGGGTGCTAGCGTGGAGAAGCCTTTGCTTGCGTTTTCCACCTTAGATCGTCTTGATCCAATGGATGAGGATATCTCTCGGTCTTGAGAGCGTTCTTGGAAGAATTAGTTCTCTTGGCCTTGAGGGAATTCACCAGAGTTGTTGTGCCCAACGATTCTCTTGTGTGTTGGAAAAGAGTTGGGGTTGTGAGGAAATTTATAATCAGGTTTGAGGTTGTAGAGTTATGACAATAAATAAACATGTTACGCATTTTATTTATTTCATTTACTCTTATTTAAAACCCCCATATCGAATAATTAATTCCTTGACATGCACCCATGCTGATTACAATAAATATCATTTAAAACAATATTATATCCTCGAAATCCCGACTGGAAAAACTACACGGTGTGTATTAATAAATACACGACGTGTACTTGTTTTTCATTAAAAACTACACGGCCTGTACATTCAATGTACACGGCATGTATATCTTGTTTTCATTTATTCATTTCCTTTCCATAAAGAAAACTACACAGAGTGTAATTATTAATACACGGCGTGTACTTGTTTTCCATGAAAAACTACACGGCATGTAATCTTTAATACACGGCGTGTATATCTTGTTTTTCATTTCCTTCTTCCTCTATCATTAAAACAATTTAGGCTTCTTTGAATAATTATTAAACCACATACGTGAATAATCTTTATTCTACTTGAGATACTTGAATACCCTTAGTGTGTGACCCTCTAGGACTCTTTCTCGTTGGCATTAGGTGGGCTTTCCTAAAGTCCAAGATTACTGTCTAGCAAAGGGTCAAGGCACCCAAGAGAAAGAAGTTGACGTCGCATTGACGTATCACCTCATACGAACTCTTAATGTGTAATTTAATCCCTTTGTCTCAATATCTCATTAAGAAGGTTTCATGGAAGTGTCATAAAACTATATGCTTGATCCGTTGTTCTTTGACTACTTGAAATAAACTCGTCGTTTACACCATGGCCATGGAATTTAATGTGACAGTTCTATTTCAATCAAAGGTCCGAGATATCAACTTACATAAATGGAATGGAAAAATCCTTCCTCGACTTATCCATTAACAACATTCCACTCGTGATGCACCCAACATACCCTAATTCCCGCCAACTGTCTGCGTGACGGTTTTCGTCAGTAAATCTAAGTGCACGAGTCATGACATGAGTTAATGATAATCTTCCAGTCTAAGGACCATTACACACACTCGTAGATAGCAATGTCTGATGACACCAAGACATGTGGAATTGCTACTGGCGGGTCTATTCTCATAATCTCCCATCTTGGAGATTACCAAGTGCGAACTCCATGAGAGAGAGTCTCGTCTTCTTACAAGTACGCACACATGACGGTCTGTATACTATGTGTCCCATCATAGTATGTCATCCAACTGTAGAACTTTATATAACAATATTTTAATAGCATTTCAAGGTTCTCATCATAGCGTGGATCTTCCATGACCTAATCAATGCAACAAATATTCTAGTACATTATTATATTATAGTCATGCATAACAATGAACAATATATAATAAGTGAACATTCATGTAATCAAAGTACAAAACAGTTGGTTCTCAGGACACCAAACCTTACAGTATTAAAATTTATTTCTTGTATGCCCTTGAATACTTCCCCTTAATGTTGTTAGAGAAGGGTGAGAATATATTTTGATATGTGATATGGATGGATGATAGATTATTATTATGATATAAGGGATTGTTTATTTTAAGTTTGTTTAATAGGTTAGGTGTGGGATTATTATTTGAAATGTTATATTATTATTTTAAATATATTAATCACATCTATTTATAAATTCATGTAAATACATGGGTAACTAAGAGATAATTTGAGAGACAAATGATACACTAATTTTTGATCCTATAGTGGCTATTGTACCCCTTGTGAATGATTATTATTTTTCTATAGGTTTTGTAACCTTGGGAGACTTGGTGAGATAAAACCAAGTGTATGTGTATTTAGGATCACACTTGCTAGAAATTATATGTATTATACATTTTTCTAGTCCTTGATTGACACATTACCTCCTAGGAAAATCCAATGAAACTTAATATATGAATAGAAATTGTGTTCATTTTTTTGAGATTTCTTCTTTTTATTTTTCAAGAATTATTTTTTATAAAATCATTTTTATTTAAAAATAAAGAAAATTGTATTATATATTCTTAATTTAAAGGTGTTTATTTATAAATTGAAATCATTTTTTTATTTCTTATTATCCTTTAATTCCGAAGAACTTTTCCTTTGAGTTATTTATCAATTTCATTTATAATTTCATGATTTAAATTGTATAGTTTTTAATAAAATCTAGGTAAAGTAAAGTGTCTGAAACTAAAGTGTAAATGAAATCTCTATATATCCTTCAAAATTTGTATTACTTTAAATGAAAGGTATAAATTTGATCCTATGTTACTTGATTTCCATAAAAGTAAAATTTATTATTTTTATTATGTTTAAAACTAGCATATCATGGTCTATTATCTAAAGGTTACACATAATTCATGTGGTGGAGTCATATTGGGAATATTTTCTCACACCCTATGTACACACTCCATGTGTGTGTTGACTTGGTCTTATTTGATGAATTTAATATAAGGTCTTCGCATTGAGATAGTGGGTGTTTGATATATTTTATTAGGATTAGAGGATATGAAAAGTGGTAGTGGCACACTTATCACATAGAGATTGGTAGGTTATATATGTTTTGATTTTGGTTATGTTTTTTTAGAATCATCATTTAATTTTAATATTGGCCCTTTTGTTATCTATGTTTCTAATTTTGGGATCTCTTAGATTTTTATATAAGGTTGGTATAGAGATGTACCCTACCTTCTTGGAGGGTGTGATGCGACCTTTAGATATGTGATATGATGTGATTATTTCTGACAAGGGTGTATCATGGTAGAATATTGGTGACTTGGCATGATGTAGGATACTCTCTCGGGCATTTGGGTTATATCCTATAAAAAGGGTCTTTGGGTCACAATCAGTTGGACCTTCTAGACATCAATAACTTGGGTATTTTAGCCACTCCATGTAAAAAAATAGGTACAATGGGTGATTGTTAGGTCCACTAGGTTGAATACCCTGAGAGGGGGGTGAATTAGGGTATGACAGATTAAAACTTTTTCCCTTTTGGATCATGTTTCGTTGTTAGAAAAAACTCAATTCCCTCTTCTTCTCATAGAAATATATGAAAAGATATGAAATTATGCACAGGAAAAAATAATTTTTACTTGGTTCACCCTCTCTAGGATACATTCAAGAGGCATACAACGATGGTATGCCGATGTACTAAATTCACTAAGGCTCACTACCTAAAATGAGTACAATGTTTGAGATAGATATTTTATACCTAGGATCACTACCTTTACAGGGTTTAGGGTCTGCTCACTGAATTTCCAGGGGTCACTCCTTTTGTCTCTTTCTATAGCTAACTTCTGGTGAAATGGTCACCATATTCCTCTTCCTATGCTCACTACTCTTGGAAAGGAATCCAAAAATAGTTTATAGATTTTTAGTTCAATCAGATTTTATGGACATGTAGGTCCCTTCATTTTCATGAATTTCTGCATCCTCAACATTAGGTATATGCTCTATTGAAGTTCCATTTTCACATGTAGATGAATTCTACCATCCTGAGTACTGCTACATACCGGAAAATAATTTTGTAAACTGATTTGAGGATTTTTCAAGCCTCTTTATATAAATCATGAACCACCTTATTCCACCCATATTGAGTACTGGGTTCATTATATAGAACACCTCCTTCATATACCGCTTCTTCTTCTACGAACCTCCCTTCATCCACAGACCGCCTCTTCCTTCATTGTCATGTACCACCTCAGCGTACCAACTTCACGAACCTATTCTGAGAATCACCCTTTGTTTGTGAACTGTTCTCCATTTTTGGAATGCCTTTTCCTTTGCTATCACATACCGCCTATGTACCACGACTTATTCCTCCGCGTACTATGTCCCATGCGGGTTACAATTATCCAAAAAAACCTTTGGAATAATTTCTTCTGCATGAACCACTTCGGCCTTCATGGAATTCACCTCATGAACTTCCTACAAACTTTTCCAAATTCCTAGATCAAAAGATATTCTCTAATGATATTTTTTCTCCCTTCTAATAATTGGTATTATAGATTCTTATATAGGAAAATATATCCATAATATCCGTTAATCCAAGATTTACCAAATCTTTGATTCGATGCAGCCTCAATCACATATCGATCCTCCTACCGCTATGAACCGCAAGCCTTCCTACAAACCATTTTTCATATGTAGTCCGCGTACAGCCTTTTATCATATGTGGTCGATATCTTCCACCAATGAAAATCCATCTGCATACCACACCTCCTTCTGCCACAAACCGTTTTCAGTTTCACGAACCGCTCCCACGTACTATTCTCACTGCCTAGTACGTAGTCGCGTACGCTTTCCGGACATGGTACTCAATCCATGTCTCTGGCTCTGCATTTCTCATCCTTTAATGATTTTTTTGCCACTCTTCACACCGTTCAGTCCAATGAAAAAATCCTTACATTTCCAAACACAAATTCTCGTTTTTGAGGCCCATAAATTTGACAAATGCTGGGAAACTACACCACCTTAAAAACCTATCATTGACAAATACCAACCATATTCAATTTCGGTCATTTGGCTTTGTCAAAAAACACAACCACACCCAAAACTTACTGAGATGAAACCTTGAGGTATTTTTTCCCAACAGTTCTTGACATTCCTTGTGGGGAGGTATTAGGCTTGATAAGTAGTGTTTATGGTAGTTTGTTTTTTTTACATTTTATAATCCCCACTACCTAATATATATTTTTATGTTTTATAATTTATTGAGAATTTATTATTGAGGTTATTTATCACTTTTATTTTTTATAAATTCAATGTGATCATTTCATATGAATAATTTATCCGACATATAGAGAGGTTATATTGGCATCATAGTTGAAATCCCTTCCTTTATTTTTTTTTAATCAAGAAAAATCATTCCCAAAATATAGAGTATGATTACTTCAGACTTGTTTCTAGACCATGGTGATCAGTAACAAACCATGGGATGTGTACTTGGATGTCTTGGATATCGGATCAAGGTTTTCTATGTTGGTTCATTAAATACTTCTTTGTTATGTGATTCAACTCATTTAATATTTCTAGATAAATTAAATTAAAATGGAAGAAATGCCTAAAGAATACCAAAACCTGTTATTTTATTGATTTATAATGTAGAGTAGAAAAAAATAATTATATACCAATGATAGAATACGATGTGAGTTTATAATAATAAATTAAACTAAAATTACTCTAACAACACTTGAATCCTTTTAAAATTAGATGAGAGGGAGCTGAAAATAAAGGATAATAGAAGTGGGTAGCAACTAGTTCATAGAGGCTAAGAGGAAGGAAATAAAGGCTTTAAAATTATATTTAGAGGTAAAATTTCCAAAACACCCCTTCTCATTAATTGAGGGTTAGGGGTCTCACCTAAAATTTTTTATACCCCACTATAATTTCAATGGTCCACTAGGGTCTTAGTTTACACCATCAAACTCCCAGTGGTGAGGAAAAACCTCACTACCTTATCCATTATATGTATAGTGGCATCCCATAAGTCTTTTAGTGGAAATTTTTTCCTTAGGAATATATTTTCAACCGAACTTGTTTCCTAGTTCTTCAATCAAATGTATCTCCCACCCACTTCCACACTCTTAATAGATTAAAATACAAATGAAATATCCAAATTTAAATCAAATTCATATTTTTTTTCTATATGGATCAATACATATTCTCATTTTTTATTTGTTTTCTTCCCAAAATCCCAAATTTTTGTGTTGTTTATAGATATTGTGATATATCATAATTGGGGATGAATTGGAACATAATATTGGATGAGTTAACTCAAATTTTCCTATGTTAGGTGGTCCCCAGTTTATTATACATTTATTTAAATGTTAATGGGTGATGTGGTTACAAGGTAGGAGATTGGGGTAGGGATACCTAAATGGGTATTGAGAGTGTTTTTAAATTGGTGAGTATATTAGATATAACCTTGTAAGACTAGAACAGATGTTTCACATTTTATAGGGTGAATTTAAGAACTTCAAGTGATCAATTTTCCTTATGAACTATTGGAAAGTGTTGTATCATGGACCCCAAATGGGTGTCCAAGCATGATATAAAATAGTAAGAACCAAAGATAGTATCTAGTGACTATGTTGAGTGGTCTAATAAGTCATAATATACTTCTTCGCATCCTGGGAAAAATAAAACATAGAAAGGGGTGAGCTTAGATGCTCAGTAAGGATAACAATATAGCGGAAGCTTTCATAAATAAGCATAAACATTTAAGGAAATGGATAAAACTAAAACAAAAGCTTTTAAAACATAAACTTCAGCATAATATGGAAAATATAAAATCAAAATAATTCCATTTACTTACTCACATGGATATTCTACTAGTTGAATAATCACATTCAATATCAATAGCCACTTTCATAATGATGGAATGCATAATGTCAGACTTTCATAACCACATAGTCAAGGCCTTATGCCAAGACTATAAATAAGATTTTTTCAAGGCCTTGTGCCAAGACACTAGTTTGTCTCGTGAGACCTACCGATGCATCAAGGAGTTATAGCAGGCTCCACCAGTCACATACCAAGTCCAATGCATTCCTCATATGAAATGGTTTAAACATAACATAAACATTCGTATTAAAACTCGCATACGAAATGTCAATACTTTATCCATAAACCATGAATGGTGTAAAAGTAACACATCCATAGTCAAAAATATCACAAAACCTTAAATATAATATGGAAGTTTTGTATCATAATAAATAAATTTCAAATAATCTTAAAATCCATCAAAGGATGTTGACATAGATGAAATCAAAACCTTTTTTAGAGAAATATCTCTTTTTATTTTGAAATAATTTAAAATTTGTATAATTATCAAATAAAACATTTATTTTTGAAATATTCTTATAAGCTTGTATGGGAAGCATTGATGACGTTATAACAGTGGAAAATAGCCTCATCCACTGTATAAGTTAAAAAAACATTCTTACCTTAATTTTGTCGAAAAGGTCATAAAGTACCTTGTTTCGAAATCAATGGAAAGATTCTTTTCAGAACATATAAGGTCAAATAAGGGTATAAATGACTTTAACCCATTGTTTAGTAAATAGTAAAAATGTTTTGAAATACATTTTTAAGAATCATGGATGTGGATGATAACGAGGTCCCAGAATATAATTATGTATAAACAACCTCGGATAATGAAGAGATTGTGAAATTAACCCTTACATTGTACTTTTCCTTGGTTGAGAGTAGGTTAAACTTTTTTATAATGGTTAAATAATTTTTATTAAATTATAAAAGGATCATATACATTAATATTATATCATATATGATCTTTTAACATTGCTTTGTTAATAATATCTTAGTATTATCGTCATTTCGGGTGTTAACAGATTCGTTTTCCTTTGTATTCTTTGTTACATAAGTAATTTTTATTATGGATAGGGTGTATCTTATTCATATTTATAATGATATTATGTCTTTAAACATTATTTTTAATCATCTAATAAAAATAAATATTGAATGGATACGATGGGGAATGAATCTCATCACGTTAATGGAGACGGTAATCCGTATGTACGCACGAGCGACAATATCATTTTTTTGATATTAAAATAAAATATAATTGGATGTTATATCATATATACAGAATCATTATCATGTTATATTTATTATTTACAACAATTACACATCATTATTATACCCATCCAAATAATAATGTGTTGAATAACAATTACACCATGACGTGGCCAATGAGCCCGTACCCGAGTGGTAAGGGCTCCTGCTTGGCATCCAAGAGACCCAGGTTCAAAACCCGGTGGAGGTGAATTTTCGGGGGTACTGTAGAAGTACTGTAGCAGGTACTATTTGATATTGTAGCAGCCGGAACTATTCACCCGATTTGGGCCTTCGGGCCACCAGTTTGGTCCTATGGGTCTCAAGAGCCTTCGGCCCATAGGGCCTTTGGGCCATTAAAGACCATGAAGTAGCCCAGTTCATATAGAGCAGGCCCCAGAAGAGGATCAGAGAAATAGTAGCAGTCACCAAAAGCAGAGCTAGCCGGATTGGAAGAATGAGAGGGTATGGAAACCGCCATTGGGACTAGGCACCCTGCAGATTTGTACGGGGCAATGCTAGCTGATCAGAAATGCAGGTGGGGAGCTAAAGGCGAACAAAGATGCAGAATCTGGGGAGGATAAATTCTATTGGGCTGGGTTTATGGGTCATGTATGAGCATGGTATGCCTTTGGGACTTCGGGTCATGTATTACGGGTCATGTCGGGCCTTGTTCCTTGGGCCTATAGGTCATTTACGGGTACCCCTTCAACCCTTAAAAGGGGGATTGTCTGTAATAAAATAAAATAGAAGGCCTACGGGCCATTCGGAATTACACCACGACGTGGAAGCGGTAAGCCATATGTACACACGTATGGTGAAATGTCATTCAAAGGATGGATATAATAATGAATATGGTTGTACCATATTTATAATAACATAAAAATATATAGAAGATACTGGAGTTATTATTTTAGAATGGAAATAACAAAGAAATAGGATGTGGAAGAAGAAAGGAACTTGAAAGAGGTGATGAAATATTTACCTCTTCTTCAGGTTCTTCCTTTTCATTTGATCAAAAGGGATCCTTAGGTTTGATTTTTGACTAAAGTAAGGCATCTAGGATTAAGGGAGGACAGTAGATAGGTTATTTGGGCAGAGTTTGGCATTTACCATGTCTCGCTGTATTTTTATATTGTATGGTTAATAAACTTACCATATACTTTTAAGTGAACCCCAAGTGGTTCATTAATGATACACATATCATTATATAAGACTTTTGGATGAACCATAGATTTTTAGGAATAGAATATCAATTAATAATATAATATTTGTTTTAAAAACTCTTTTATGTCAATTTTGAAGCTATTTGGTATTTTTTTTTCTAAATTTATAACAGCATTATTAATTCGAAAAAAATTAATCTAACTAACCCTAACATGTCATATTAACATATAAATTATTTTAATTCATAAAAAGTCTCAAATTACATTTATTTGGATATTTATAATACCAGTTATTTTAATATTTCATTAATTATGTAATTACTGCATCATCATTGTGTCATAAATAAATTAAATTATTTAATGTATAAAAAATACAAATAAAATACCATTATTTAGGAAATATATTTATCTTTCTAATGAATATTTATAGTTGAATTTATCTTATGTTTAAACCTATATTAAAAATGGTTTAGTCATTAAACATTGAATTTAACACTTTTAACTCTTCTTTTAATTAAATAATAATAAATGTCCTAATCTAATACAAGTGGACCTAAAGGATCATATTTTATTCCTAAGTTTGTGTTTGGTCGAATTACACTTATCCAATATAATTAGGACATGTTTTAGAGTAATAATAATATCATTTTTACCCATAATTACCCTATTTACTTTTAACCGTGGTAAATAAAAGTAAAATGTTACTATTCACCAAAAATATTTTCATCTTATTGAACCACATTTTACTTATTGTTATTAACCATGTCTCTCAGATTTTTGAAATTCAACTCACAGAAGCAGTAAAATTATGTTTTATGTAAATTTTCAAATGCACCGAGGAGGTGGGTAAAAGACGGCAAAAAGTTCAATAAAATTTTTATATATCTAAAATTATTATAAACTAAATCCAATGAATTACATTGAACTTATATAGGTATTATGTATCTATTTTGTCCTAAAATAAATTTAAATAAAAATAAATAATTGTTTAAATAAAAATTCAGTTTCAAACTACAACTCAGTGTTTTTCACTATTCATTAAAAATAGAAAGTTTTCAGAAAAATACAAAACAATTCACCCGAATCTAATTTCAATATTCCAAATCCAAAAATGAAGTCCATTTTGAAAGATAAAATATATAAAATTTTAAAAAGTGGGTATTACTATTCATAATGGCTAGTTTGATTGGTTGTGGTGTGTTAGAACTCGATGTTGCGTACAACACATGCTATTGTATTATTCAAAGAGAAGCGTACCGTGGAAGCTTTGGGTGTTACACATAGAGAATCTAGTGGAATACTACTAGGCATATTTTCTCATACCCTATATGAACACTTCATGTGTATGTAGACTTAATATTATTTTATAAGGTAATGGAAGGTCTACCCTTTGATATGGATGGTATTCAACAGCTTTTTGGGGGGTCAAATGAGGTGAAAAGTGGGAGATTCCCACTTGTCACATTAATATGGGAAGTTTATATTTGTTCTTAACTTTGTTACATATTTTTGGCATCATCATGTTTTTTCCTACTCAGCCTTCTCTTCTCTCTCTTTATCATTTTTAGATTACCTTGGATTTTTATATATTTATGGGATGTATTTTTATGTTTTTTATTATGGTTATATTTATTTTTTTATTTGTTTTGATTTACTAAGCATTACATGATGAGGTTATTTCTTTCTGGGGTATCTTTAAATTAAAAATTTATAATTTGATATGGAATATTTCTATAACCAATAGAGTGGTCATGTTATATTCCCAGCTTGAATCCATTCCTTTAGTTTTATATTTCAAAGGAAAAAAACATTCAGAAAACATAAAATTTGATACCCTGGAACTTTTTTTATACCATGGTGATTGAGAATGTGTTTTTAGCCTTTTTATGGACTTCTTAGGTATCAATTCAAGGTAATCTAGGTTGTTTCATTACAAAATGTTATAAAATTCTGGTTTTGTTTATGTTATTTTGAAAAATAATGTATACAAGAGATAGGATCATCAAAACTCAAGAGGTATTATATGAAAAATCATTGGGATAATACCTTTTGTAATGAGACTTCTGTTACAGTGGGGTGTGAGGATTATGTGATTTAATTTTAGAGTCTGTTTTATTATTTATTTTTGAGTAATTTTCTATTTTTAAAGGAAAGTTGAAGTATATTAGAGATCAATAAGGTTAGTTTCTAGGGGTTTTAGACTATGTATCAAAATTGTGGCAAGGAATCTAAGGGTTTAAGTAATTAATACATTGTTGATGCATGGTTTATCTAACCATACAATCAAAATATACATTGTGAAAATAAATTTTTTATCCTACTATATCCTCTAATGAATTAGTTTGATCTTTTATGGTATTTATAAGATATTTAGTATTTAAAATAATTTTTAAAAAAATTATTTGAATGATTGTAATTGATTTTTAATGTTGTTTATGAAATTTTTATAAATTTAAATAAATATTATTTCAATTGAACTTTTTTGGATTTCAATGTGTTAGATGATATTTTTATTTATGATATTTTTAAATAATTACACTTTCCAAGAAAGTCATAGTAAATTCCCGAGAGAGAACTTCAGATGAACTTATACAGGGGGGTCCAATTATTAATCATAGTCTAACTGAAATAGTCGATTATTATGTTTAAGTTATATAAACTAGTATTGGTCTCAGTCTATCTAAATATAATGATAGTATTTAAGAATTTTAATATTATAATCCTCCTAAATTATGAGGGGGATCAAGGATCCCTAGGAGTGTGGTTGGAGAAGATTTATAAAACCTTAAAAATTCAAGAAGTTTATGAGACCTCTATGATTAAATTTCTCCACATTCAAGCTCAAGTGTCCAATATGAAAATTTTGTAAGCATATTTTTTAGAATAATACACATAAGGACAAATATTGGGAAGGTTTTAATGTATTTTTTTATTCAATAATACTACCCTAAAACCATAAAGGTGAAAAGGTTGATCTGTTTTTTTGTATCTAATAGAGAAAATATATTTTCCTAGATTACACCAATCATTTAGTTAAGATATCATCATATATACTCAAGTTAGCCTTAGATTTTGCTATAAAATATTAGTGTTTTTAAATGGGTAACCATCATATGTCCAATAAAAGTTACATTGGTTTATCCTATTTTTGAATAAGGAAGTAGTGAATCAGGATATTAGGATAGAGTAGATCATGGAAATATTATTATAAAAGGATTATATTTCCTCCATACAAAGAATTACTGAATAGGGCCTCACTAGTAAAAAAGGTAATCCCAATGAGTTTGGCTCGGAAGAAGGTAGTGGGATTGAAATACCACCTCATTTTTCTTCTTCAAAATTTACTAAGTGTAAACCTCTAGTGTTCTATAAATAGGGGATACCAAGGCATGAAAAGAATTCATGTAAATAAGATACTAAATCATTTCATGATTTTGGATGTTTAGGTCATCTCTAAATATTTTTTAGAGTATGTTATGAAAGGAAAGATAGATCATATTATAAATATTTAGATAATATTTAATTGTGGATGAATTCATCATAGTGAAAGTATATATGTTCTAAAAAAACTAAACTATGGTTTTTGAGGTTGAATTTTGAATCAGATTAGAATATTTAGGCTTATACAAAATCTATGTAGGTCCCTACTATAAATCATGTGCCAGCTAAGTCTGAAGTTGGAGAATCAATAGCTAGAGGTACTCGTTTGAATTTCTCATTTTCGGTCCTATCCTTTATTTGATGAAAGTGGCCCTTTTTATAAAATATGATCTAAATTTATACCTTTAATCAGGTGATATCTATTATATATAATATAAATTAGTTTTTTTAGTGTTCCTAAAAATATTGATATAATTTATAACATCCATTTGGTATTATAAATAATTATGTTATTCCCTAATACTAATGAAAGGTATTATCCATCTCAATTTTTTATTATAGTTTCATGGAGGATGTTATGAAATATAGCCTTTAATTATTTTTACCAAGCTAATAATGTAAATATTATTATCAAAAGAAAATATTAGCTCTAGGTTTGAGTAATATAGTTATATAAAGTGATCATATGGAAGCCTAAAATTCTCTTTAACCATATTCACATAATTAATCTACCAAACTCATGATTTTTATTCAGTCATGGTTATGCACACTAAAAAATTCTAGAGTCATTATTTAACTGAAGAAATATTTTTAAATTGTGCCTAGTATAAAAATATGATCTATCCTTTATCATAATGTCTTGGATTTAAAATAGAAACACTAGGAAATATCATTGGACGTTTGATGTATTTGAACTTCTTTTTAAGTCACTAATGTAATATCATCATTTTTTAATGATAATAAAACCCTATTTTGATTGTAATTTTTATGTTTTTTTGTGTGGAAATTCATTTTTTCAATTAAAATTAACATATAAAAGGTTTGATGGATTCACATAAGGGTAAAATCCTAGATAAGGTAATGATTCTATTTTCCATTGAAGCGCTTAGAAATAATTTAAGGAATATTTTTAGAGTTAGGTGCAGAGTCATTATGGGATTCTAGGGACTATAGAGCCTAAATGTTAGTATAATAAAAATATTAAATATATTATACCATTCATGGGTGATTTTTCCTAAATAATGGAATATCTTCTAAATATAGTTTCAAATGGAAAATCCAAGGCCTCCATTAGGTCTAGAATGTAGGTTTTATTGTAGGTTTAACAAAACCTTTGTGTTTGTTAGGTGTTTTGTTTGATCTTTCCCCTATCAGGTATTTTACCATTTTTCATTTATTATTTTTTATTTATTTTTATTTTATTTTTCATTTATTACTTCTTATCAATGTTTTAAACCTCTATTATCACACATCAAAGATCCAAAAATCATATGTTTTAACCAGTCTAACATTAAAACACCTTAATATGGTGAAATAAAACACTTTTTCATCAATATTGAATTGAATCACACATTAAAACTTTGTTTTTAATTTATGAAGAATGTGTTTGAGGATTTGGGGTTCTAAATAAATGAACCATTTGGTTGTGATTATTGGTTGATTTTATCAAGTTGTATCAACCCTGGGACTCCTATACATGTGATAGGTGAAGCCCTATCAATTCAATTCATATTTTCTTCTTCCCAAAACCAGGTGCATGGTCTCATTCATTTTCCATGGGAACTATAACTCGGAGGAAGAAGTAGATTGGTTTTATTTTTTATTTATTTTACTTCCATTTTTCCTTTATTCAAAAATTCTTGTAAAAATGGCTAATTTAAAATTGAAGTGATTAAATCTAAATTATCAAAGGATAATTTATTAAAATTATAAAAGGATAATTTATTAAAAAATATCAAAATATAATTAAAATGAATTATCAAGAGATAAATACATCGAATGATGAATGTATAATTTATGAAAATTATCAAAGGATAGTTATAAAAAAATTATCAAAGAATAATTATATATAATTATCAAAGAATAATTATAAATAACAATAACATACATTCTCTGTTTAATCTATAGAGATATTTACATTATCTCATGTGGTTTTATAACTATTCTTAAGGATAATATTCATAGATCACGTGTTCACTTAAAATGATAATTTTGAAATTATATAGCAGAAGTAAAGTATCATCTAATGTGATATTTTATTTATTTTTGAAATAAAATTGTTGGTTTTGGTTCTAGGAACCCATGATGAACCTCGATCATTGATGCACCAATGAATACGATAACAAGTCCTCGAAGCATGAGTTCTTTACTATTGAGGTTTCCACTCTGAATTTCAAACCACACAAGGTGGTTTATCCTTTACATTAACATCGGTGACTTTAAGGTAGGAATTTTCTTAGTTTTTGAGGCTCATATTCACAAGTTTTCACATGATTTAATTCATGGGTTAGCATGATTGTGTTCTCTATTGACATAAATTTATTTTGGGTGACTATGTTGTCATGTTACCCATATATGATCTATCTTCCATGAGAATTTTTAAATAAGATTCTTGACATGTTTTATTTGGTTCATATGATGTTATGTTTCTACTATGTTTCTCATTATTCCATGTTGTGCATATCATGATTTAATCGTTTGTGTATCATCTTATCTTTGGTGGTTTTTTATTGGTATACAGTATAGGTTACTATCATGGTATGATTAACCCTTAGAGGATTTTGTATACATGATTTGAATTGATTATGATAGTGGAGCATGATATCCCTGTGGGATAGACATAAATTATTCCTTGAGGATTCTGAGGAAAGGTGCCCATTAACTCGATGCCTTGTGGATTCTGAGAAAAATATTGACTCAGTGCCTTATGGATTCTGATTAGATTTTAAACTTGATTCCTTGTGGATTCTGAGAAACATGTTGATATCCTTGAGTCTATTTGTAATCCTTCTAGCACATTTGACCATTATTCTGGCATGGAGCTGAAGCAGGTACAACAGGGGGTTTGTGGTGGCTTGGATGGCGCACGACCACTCAGTTTTGTATTATATATTCTTATTTTGGTTTTGGATTTATTATTATCAGGGAATAAATATGTTATACTTGAGAACACTTGGTTAAGGATGAATTTATGATATCCTACTAAGTCTTGTACTCACACCCTACTCAAGAACTTCAGTGCACTTGTAGATTTTCGAAAAAGGTGTTAGGTGAAGGGAAAGGGACATATGGTAGAATTCTGAGTGGTGGATAAAAAATATAGAATATGAGTGGGATAGACTGTGTGGGATCATATTTTTTTAATATTATTTTTATCTATCGTTTTTACTCAGGATTGGATTTCCCCTTTGGGATCCATTTATTACTTGTATGAAATGTATTCCCTTTTTATTCTTTACTTTCCACATGATCACTCTAATTATTTATTATATTGTTTATGATTTATTTTTTATCCTATGAAATGAAATTGAGGGTATAGTCTCCCCATTTAGAAACTCATACCCTTTTTGTAAGTAGGAAACCTCTTACATATAGGGAGGCATGTATGAGGTCACATGGAATTTTGGATCGATCATGGTGGTTTGGTTAGGGTGTTACAAAATGGTATCATAGAACTAGGATTCACTAACTTGTTTATTTACTTTGCCTATATTTTGGATAGGGTAGACAATAGATAGGATAATTAGGACTCGAGTAGGTGAACTATATGAGTCCCTATCCAATACTGTATAGTGGAACTACGAGTTTCCATAAAGTTAAAAAATATGTTTTACTATCACCATTGATTAAATTTACCGTGGGTGATGAAAATAATTTTGATATATGATTTATGAGATTTTGGGTTAATTCATACATCATGAATAGTAATGTAGGTTAACATTCTATGTATATTATTGTTACTATGATGCATATTAATTATTTAATTAAATGGATTGATTTGTGTTATCGGTTCTGAATAGTTTTTCATTGTATGTTATATCTATTTTTCCATGATATAGTTATATATCTTTATTGGAATTAATTATTTGAATTGAGAATATTTTTTTGTTAGTTTATATATGATTATTGTGACTAATGTGCTGGTATGGAGACCAGGGTTAGTTTTAATAGGGGTATACCTTGGTTTAAAGGTATACCCCTAGGAGAACCATGTTTGATCATATATATTGATTAGGTTTTATCCTAATCAATCTATTTTATTTTTTGAATTATTCCCTCACATTACATAATATGTTGCCTCAACATATTCTTGTTGGACTACTTGGGAAGAAGGATATAATACTCCTACAAGGTAGGATGTTACTGCTTTACCACATGACGTGTAGGAGAATATAGTCGATCATTCTCTATCACTTACTATTCAGTTTAGGTGGTAGGGATACTTTATCTAGATTTCTTTTGTATAGTGACCATCTTAAGAATAGGATTTTTGAAATATGGTTGAATATGTCATGACTTTCAACTCCATTATTCTACATCCTTTCAGTGCACTATAGTCCCTTGGGATTTTGAGGAATGGTTTGAAATCATTATGACTAACCTTGACCTAGTATAGACTCCAAAGGATCGAAAATTTAAGCTGATAAATCTCATGTTAGGTGAGAAATCCATTTTCATCCCCCATATCATATGGAACTATATGAGATGAAGGAGCTCAAGGTGAAAAATGACAATTTGTACTATAGAGGCTTTATTTGTTTTTTGTAAATCATAATGGGGTTCACCTATGTTTCTCTCCAAGAAGATGGATAGTATTACTTGACTCTGTATCAATTAATAGATGTTGAACCAAATAATGATAAATAATACATATCCCTTACCAAGGATTGATGATATTTTCAATCAATTATTGGGAACACAGTGGTTCTCGAAGATTGATCTTCTATCAGACTATCACTAATTGAGATATAGAGAGTAGGATATTCTAAAGATGGTGTTTCGAGGTAGGTATGGGATGTATGAGTACTTGGATATGTCATTCAGACTAATGAATTCACTGTAAGTTTTCATGGATATCTTTAACAAGATCTTCCACACATACCTATACTCATGTGTTGTGGTGTTCATCAACGACATCCTCATATACTCACCAACACCATAGCATTATGCTAGGAACCTCAAGATAGTCATGAGTACACTTTTGTCACATAGGATTTACACTAATCTATCAATGTATGACTTCTTGATTCATTATAGGAAGTTCCTAGGACATGTGGTGTATAATATGGGTATATCCATAGACCTAGAGAAATTAAAGGTATTCATGTCCTAGAAATGTACCTGGAACTTGTTTGAGATTAGGGTCTTTCTGGGTTTAGTAGGTTATTAACAATAGTTTATCTAGGACTTCACCTGATAATCATCACACATGACAGCGGTGACAAATAAATGAGTAAAATTTCAATGGATGGACTAATTTGAAGAGGCATTCTTTGATCTAGAGAGGATATTTACTACACCTCCAATGCTTATAATTCCTAATCCTAGGATTGCATATACAGTTTACTATGATGAATCCTGAATTATTATGGGAACAATACTGATATAGAGAGAGATGGTAGTACCTTTCAGGTCACATCAGTTGTGACCCCATGAGAGAAACTACCCTACTCAAGACCTTGATCTATAATTCATGGTTCATTCTCTAAAGTTTTAGAAACAATATATTTTTAATGAGATATTTTTAGTATACACAGACTATAAGATCTTTCATTTTATCCTTACACATTGGTACCCAAACCTGAGATAGAGGTGTTAGGTTGAGTTTATGAAAAAATTTTACTTCAAGATGGATTATTCACTAAGTAAAGGTAATATTATTTCATATTCTATTAATTTTAAGGTTTATGTTGAGTATGATCTTGGTGAGTGGCCCTCAGAGTAATAGTTTTACTTAATGAGCTTATTAGTTGATTAGATGATGGATGATTCCAAGGATCAGGGATCGATGACTTATTCCTCTTTAGTGATCACATATTACATGGTAAAATAGTTAAATGCATGACAGGAGACTGATCCAGAGTGTGCTATGATGCAGGAATATCAAGCTAGAGGTGATATGATACCCGAGTTTTCATTGGCCAATGACGATGTGATCCTTTTTCATGGGATATTGGTATTATATACATCCATTATTAGGTATATGATGAGATATTTATGTTCCTATATATTATTGGTACATACTTGTGTGATGAAGATGTACCATGACTTTATATGACAATTCTGGTATCCAAGTATAAAGAAGTGCAGCACTGGGTTTGTGTCTTCACACCTTACCTTCCAGAGGGTAAAAGATGAGCGCCATCATCCGGGTGGGTTGATCTATACACTTATAGTTTCCATGTGTAAGTGGTATGAAGTCACCATGGACTTTGTGATGATGTTAATTAAGACCTTGAGAAGTTGTGGTACTGTTTTTGTGATTGTCGGTTAGCTATAGAAATTTTCAGAGTTTTTCTCCACCTTAGAGACTCACTCAGTGGATGATCTGGGAAGGTTGTTTGTACATGATATCATATACTTACATGGAGTTCCCTTGATAATTATATCTGATATATACACATGTTTTACATCCTGGTTTTGTAAGGTCTTGTAGAAAGCCTAAGAGACTTATTTGTGGTTGAGCACAGCATGACGTCCTCAGACAGACAAATAGTCCAAACAGACTATATGCATTCTATAAGATATTATTAGATCTTAAATTCTAAACTTCAGTGCAGCATAAGATGATCATCTATACTTGGTTGAATTCACATGAAAAATTAGTTTCCAGGCTTTGATTCAGATGGAACCATATAAGTCTCCTTATGAGAAGTCATTTCGTTCACAACTTTGTAGATATGAGGTGAGTGAGGTAGAGGTTATGGGCCCTAATTTGGTCTTGGAACCTTCAAAGATAATTTAGAAGATTTACAAGAGTTTGATTATAGATCAAAGTTATAAGCAATCGTATGGCGATTTTAAGAGTATACCTTTGGACTTCACTATGGTCGATCAGGTTTTTTAGAGTGACTCCTCAGTTAGGACACAAACATTTGAGGAAGTGATTTAACCTAAAACCACATTTTTTTGGACCCTTTGAGATCATCGAACAGGTTGGGACAGTGGCATGCCATCTGGATATTCCTTCTCACTATTGAGGCATGCCTGATGTGTTCCACATTTCTCAGGTCCGAAGGTACACACCTAATCCTATGCATGTTATAGACTATAAGGATGTTGATTTGGAGCTAGATACATATTATAAAGAGCGCCTGGTATGGATTATGGAATGGTTAAATAAATTCCTTCAAGGTAATGTGGTGCCACTTTTCTGAATTTGGTGGCAGCATGGAATGATTTAGGAGGAGGCATCAGCATAGGAATATGATTTTTAATTTCATCAGCCTTAGTTATTCAAACAATACCACTAGAGGTAATTATCAAAGATAATAATCCATTGGAGGGGGTAATTGTAAAATTCACTATTTTAATGATAATAAAACCCTTATTTATTTGTAATTTATATGTGTTTTTTCTGTAAATTGAATTTTTCAATTAAAATAAACTTATAAGTGGTCTTATGGATTCACATAAGGGTAAAATATCAGCTAAGGTAATGTATCATTTTTATATTAAAACACTTTTATCATTTTTAGAGTTAGGTGTGGAGTCAGCGAGGGATTCTGGGGCCCATAGAGTCTCAGTGTTGATATAATAAAAATAGAAAATATATTATATTATACTTATGAAAAAATTATTGAAATAATGTAATATATCATGAATGATGTTTTATATAGAAAATATATTACCATTATTAGGTTCAAAATATAGTTTTTACACTAGGAACGATAAAATATTTATGTGTGTCGAGTATCTGGTTTGATCACACCCCTTTTTTGGTGTTTTATACTTTTTCATTTATTATTTTATTTTTATTTTATTTTTATTTTTATTTTATTCTTTATTCTCCATGATACAAACCTATATTCTCACATGTCTAAGACCCAAAAAACATGTAAAATCATCTATTTTTACTAGTTTTATTTTTCAATGCCTTAATAGGGTGATATTAAACACTCTATCATCAATCTTCAGTCGAATCGCAAATTAAAATTATGTCTTTAAATTATGCCAAATGTGTACATGTCTTTGAGGTTCTAAATATCTAAATGATTTGGTTTTGGTTTTTGGTTTATTTGGCTCAGTTCTATTGACCTTGAGACTCTTTTGTGTGCTATAGGTGAAGCCCTAACGATTCGATTAAGAATTTCTTCTTCCAAAAACAAAATTCCTGATCTCCTTTGTTTTCCCCGGGCAATGTGAATAATAGGAGTAAATAGGTTGGTTTTCATTTTTACTTATTTTTACATAAATTTTATCTTTATTCTAATATTATGAAAAAATGGTTTATTTTAAATTAATGTGATTAAACATAAATTATCAAAGGATAATTCCTAAACAAATTATCAGAGGATAGTTATGCGAGATTATTATAAGATAATAATATAGAATTACCAAAGATAATTATAATTAATTATCAAAAGATAATTCCATGGAATTATCAAATGAAAATTTATAAAAAAAAATATCAAATGTTAATTATGATAAAGTATCAGAAGGTAATTATAAATAATTACCAAATGACAATTATGTCAAATTATCAAAGGATAATTATTAGAAGTTATCAAATGATACTTACATAAAATTATAAAAGGATAATTTATAAAAATTATCAAAGGATAATTTATAAATTATTATGAAAAGATAATTAAAATTAATTATCAAGAGATAAAGATATATAATGATTAAAGGATCATTTATTAAAATTATAAAAAAATAATAATGAAAAGTTATCAAAAGATAATTATATATAAATATCAAATAATAATTATAAAGAACTACCAAATAATTTTTTAATTTAATCTAGAGATATATTTATATTATCATGTGTTATTTTATAATTATCCTTAAATAAAATATTTATATTTCATGTGTTTTCCTAAAATGAAAATTTATAAATTATCCGGGAGAGGGAAAGTATCATCGCATGTGGTAGTTTATTTATTTTAGAAATAAAATAGTTTATTTTGGTTCTAGGAACCCTTGATGAATCTTGAGATCTGAAACATCAATGACTACAACAATAAGGGTCAAGAGCATTTTTTCTTGACTATTGTGGTTTTCACTCTATATTTCAAACCACATATGTTAGTTTATCCTTATCATTGACATTGATGAATTTGAGGTAAGAAGTTCCTGACCTTTTGAGGATCGTGTACACAATTGTTAGAATGGTTTAATTCATGTGTTAGCATGATTGTGCTCTCCGTTGACTAAAATTGCTTTTGGGTGAGTGTGTTGTCATGTCACTAATATATGATATATGTTCTATGAGAATTGTTAGAGTATATTCTTACCATATTTTATTTTCTTCATATGATTTTATCTTTCTAATATGTTCCTCGTGATTCCATGCTATGTATATCATGCTTTACCTAGTTGTGTATTATCCTACCTTTGGAGGTTTTGTTCTTGGTACATAGGACATGTGACTATTGTAGGATGATTACCCCCTAGAGTGGGTGTGAATGATTTGAAACAATGATGATAGTGTAGCATGATATCCTTATGGGTCAAAAATAACATGATTTATTAAGGATAGAAAAGGAAACATGCCCATTGATTTGATGACTTGTGGATTCCAAGTATCCTATTGACTTGATGCCTGATGGATTCTGAGTATCTTTTCAACTCAATACATTATAGATACCAAGTGACATGACAACAACATTGACGGTATTTTTCAACCTTCTAACACCTTTGACCATTATTCCAGAATGGATTAAAATCAGGTACAATTGGGGGTTTGTGGTGGATTGGTTAGCACATGACTTATCTGGTTTTGGATTGTATGTTATTATGTTTGTTTTGTATTTATTATTCCCATGGAATACACTTGTTAAACTCTATCCCACTTGCTTAAGGATTCATTGGTAATTTCCTACTAAGTCTTGTACTCACACCCTACTCAGTAATTTTTGTGTGCTTGTAGTTTTTAGGACTAGAGATCCAGTGAAGGGAAAGGGCCCTATAGTGGAGGGAAGAGTAGAGGAACACAAATCTAGTAGTGGAATAGGAAAGACTCTGGGGGATCCCACTTTTTATTATTATTTTTACCTTTTTATTATAAATTATCTTGGCTTGCCACTTTTGGTGTCGATTATTACTTGAATGACATGTATTCCCTTTTCATTCTTTAGTTTCTGCATGTTCACTCTAGTTATTTATTATATTTTTTATGATTTATTTTTGATCCTATGATAGAATAATGAGGGTATAGTATCCCAATTGATGGACTCAGACCCTTTTTTCAAGTCATAAACCTCTAGCGTATGGGGAGGCATGCATGAGTTCATGCAAAATTTAGGATCGGACCTAATGGTTTGGGTATAGGTGTTACAACTTCCTTATCAGGTAGTAAAGTAACTCGGTGATCAGTGGAAGCTAATGAATTTTATATTGATAGTTTCTATATGGAAATTGGGATAACATGTTCACAACTTACTCAATATATTTTTTTTATACTATTTTTGTATTGAATCATCCAATGTAATAATCTAATATTCAGGGTCAGAAATTAAGAGAAATTATAAACAGTGGGGAGAGAACTAGTCAATGGTATTTTCTTATTGATGTTGTCATTATTTTTAAAAATTATTCAGTGATTCCTTTTTCATAGAGGAGAAAATTTTGGATATATTCTTATTTTTCTCTGTGGTATATTCATCCAGGTGACCCAGATTTATTATGACATGAAACATCAGTACTAGTGGCATAAAATTATGAGATATCATTGATCATTATCTCACTGTTTCTCTTTTATGTGAATAAAATCTGGATATTAGAAACCTATTAAAGTGTTTATTTCCCACCCTACCCAAACCAACCCAACCTACAAATGGAATGATGTATCTATAAATTAAGTTTTATGTGAGCTCAAAATTCTTATGGAGGGAATGTTTTTAGGTGATCATTTATCAGTAGATGGAAATAAGGTTTTTTCCTTTGATCATAGAAATCTATTAGGTTTAAGATATTGTGATGTATTGGGTATAATAAGGTATTAAGTTTCCCAATGTGACCTCAACATCATTATTATAAGTATCTTATGAGAGTTAATAATATTTGATTATATAATTACATGACATGTCATATTAATACTGACGATCAATTGGAAAGGTATGTTTAACCTATTGAAGGTATACTTATTTTTTAGATATTAAATTTTAGTGTTTTATGTAAATTTATAAAAAAAAATTAGTATCAAGGGAAAATGACTATCATCTATCAATGAAGATAATTTTCTCAAGGCACCAGATTGTAATTCATATCAACATTCACTAAATTTGGTCATCTCTAATGGATCCATTTTATGGGACCATGTATATAGTATGATATTATAGACGAATATCAATTGATTCAAACTATTTTAAAAATCTAATATATCCCTGAATCATCTACAAAATATCATTATAAACCATTGGGATGTTATGGGTGATTGAGTGATATGAAATTTTATCTTAGACTAGGACATAGATATTGCTTAAATGAAACTTAATTCCTTGCTAAATTATGTCAAGTCATTTAAGATTAAAAAAAGACTTAGAATAGTTTTATAGTGGATGGTAATACTTATCTAAATATCTTGAATTATAAAATTTTTCATATCTCCTGATTTAGAAAGTATCATCCAAGTTCCTCTCATTCTCTTGATTAAATGATCCAAAATCTGGAGTATAATTCCTATTTATGAGAATAACCAGATCATATTATCAATCATCTATTGATTTTTTGTGAGAGGAATTTATTCTTTTAACTTATATCCTATAGTATCATGATTTCGGTTCAACCATGAGTTAAAATATAATTCTTCATTGAGGGAACATTAACCTTGTTTCTTCTTAGATCAATTATCTCCATAAGAACTTTTTAGGGGTAGGAAGTGACATGTTGTGGTGAATTGTGACCCTCATAATGTCACTTTTTGATAATTATTTTGATTTATATTTTTTTAAAAAAATTATTTTGATCTTTATAATGTAGATTTTGAACTTTTAGGATATTTTATATGCAATATGGTTATGGTGTATAATTACCTTAACCGTGCATAAAAATCTTCCATGATAAAAATACATTTCTAAAGGCAAATGCATGGTTTTCTAAACCATGAACCCATTCTAAACATAAATAATTTATTTTTATAAAATTAAATTTAAATAAATCTTAGAACCATTTATTACTATATAACTCATATATGTATTAGTCATTCGCCACCTCATTTCCCTAAATACCTTTCTTCCTCTGTGATTTTTTGATCAAATAGGTGTGATTATTCAAGGTTAGTTCATCAAAATCACTTTATTTCTTGTTCTAATTTCTCATTCTCTCACCTTTTTCCCTTCATATGGTCATAGAAATCTATGATTCTATCTCACATGATTTCAACTTGATTTTTTCCAAATTTAGGTTTTCTAATCATCATATAAGTCTTTATCTTTATTTTTCTCAGTCAATTAACACTTTCACACATTGATTTCATCATTTTTTGGTAGGTGGAACTATGTATTTTGATTTTTCACTAAAACAATGAATGATTTCATGTTTTATACCATATATTAAATGCAATAAAAAATATATTATAGAAATATGATAATATTATGATGTTTTATGGTTGTTTTCTTTTTCATTATTTTTAAATATCAAAGACCTTATCAACAAAGTATATATTATATATTTATATAAATGTTCACACTAAGTGTTTATGAAAATAACATATATTTTTTTAGAATTATACAAATGAAAAAAAAATATGAAATGATTTTTTATGATTTATAAAGAACAGATAAAATGTTTTTTTATTTTTAAATTATAAAAAAGTGTTTTTATACTTTAATTTGATTACTTGTATCTGTTATTTCTATATTTTTGTTACCTATTTTCATAATTAAGAAATGATTTCATTTTACTATTAAGGAAATACATCATGATTTTCATCTTATTTTTCTAAACATCATTACTTATTTGATATGTTGTAAATATTGTATTTGAAGGTTCTGGGTGCAGCGGAAGCACGTGGGTGGATGTTCCCACTTTGCTTTTTTTCATTAACAATGATCAATCCCGGATCAATACAACGATAAACGCAAGTCTCCAAGGATCAAATCACAGAAATGGACAAAGAAAAGGAAAGTCCCAGAACCACAAAGTAGGATCGTTACAGGTTGAATATAATCAATTTAATTAATTATAAAGATGTACCTTTCGGGTGTTCTTTTTTCATTGATGTTCTTGATCACATTGTTGATGTGATCTGTCGTTGCATCACAGAAGTCAAGTGTAGCTTCCTCTAGTAGTGATTCACATGTGCACCTCATATCTCTGGACATTGCCAAAGGATTCTCTGGGTGCTAGCGTGGAGAAGCCTTTGCTTGTGTTGCCCACCTTAGATCGTCTTGATCCAATGGATGAGGATCTCTCTCAGTCTTGAGGGAATTCTTGGAGTAAGGAGTTCTCTCGGCCTTGAGGGAATTCTCCAGAGTCATTGTGCACAACTATTCTCTTGGGTGTTGGAAAAGAGTTGGGGTTGTGAGGATATTTATATTCAGGTTTCAGGTTGTAGAGTTATGACAATAAATAAACGTGTTACGCATTTTATTTATTTCATTGACTCTTATTTAAAACCCCCATGTCGAATAATTAATTCCTTGACATGCACCCATGCTGATTACAATAAATATCATTTAAAACAATATTATATCCTCGAAATCCCGACTAGAAAAACTACACGACGTGTATTAATAAATACATGGCGTGTACTTATTTTTCATTAAAAACTACACAGCGTGTACATTCAATGTACACGGCGTGTATATCTTGTTCTCATTTATTCGTTTCCTTTCCATAAAGAAAAACTACATGGTGTGTAATTATTAATACACGGAGTGTACTTGTTTTCCATGAAAAAATGCACGGCTTGTAATCTTTAATACACGACGTGTATATCTTGTTTTTCATTTCCTTCTTCTTACATCATTAAAACAATTTAGGCTTCCTTGAATAATTATTAAACCACGTATGGGAATAATCTTTATTCTACTTGAGATACTTGAATAAACTTAGTGTGTGACCCTCTAGGCCTCTTTCACGTTGGCATTAGGCGGGCTTTCCTAAAGTCCAAGATTACTGTCTAGCAATGGGTCGAGGCACCCAAGAGAAAGAAGTTGACACCGCATTGACGTATCACCTCATATGAACGTTTACTATGTAATTTAATCCCTTTGTCTGAATATCTCATCTACCGGGTTTCATGGAAGTGTCAAAAACCTATATGCTTGATCCGTCGTTCTTTGAATACCTAAAATAAACTCATCGTTTACACCATGTCCATTGCATTTAATGTGACAGTTCTATTTCAATCAAAGGGATGAGATATCAACTTCCATAAATGGAAGGGACAAATCCTTCCTTGACTTATCCATTAAGAAAATTTCACTCATGACGCACCCAATGTACCCTACTTCCCGCCAACTGTCTGTGTGAAGGTTTTCGTCAGTAAATCTAAGTGCATGAGTCATGACATGAGTTAATGATAATCTTCTAGTCTAAGGACCATTCCACACGCTCGTAGATAGAAATGTCTGATGACACCAATACATGCGGAATTGCTACTGGCGGGTCTGTTCTCATAATCTCCCATCTTGGAGATTACCAAGTGCAAACTTCATGAGAGAGAGTCTCATCTTCTTACTAGTACTCACACATGATAGTCTATATACTATGTTTCCCATCATAGTATGTCATCCAATCATAGAACTTTATTTAAGAATATTGTTATATCATTTCAAGGTTCTCATCATAGCGGGGATCTTCCATGACCTTATCAATGAAAAAAATATTCCAGGACATTATTATATTATAGTCATGCAGAATAATGATCAATATATAATAAGTGAACAGTCGTGTAATCAATGTAAAAAACAGTTGGATCTCAGGACACCAACCATTAAAAACTCCCACTTGGACTAGAGCCAACTGCCTATGACTTTTAGTCTGCTAGACCTCACATGATTATCATGTTTCTGCTGAGTCAAGGCTTTATTCAAGGGGTCCGCCACGTTGTCTTCTGTGGAAATACTGCTCATTGCAACTTCACCTCTCTGAGAAAAATCCCTCAAGATATGATACTTCCAAAGTATGTTCTTTGTCCGCTGATGTGAACTTGGATATTTTTCAAGTGTCACCACTATAGTATTACCACAATAGAGTGTGATAGGATCTTTACTGCTCGGTACTACATCCAACTCTTGGATGAAGATTCGCATCTATACTGTTTCTTTAGCTGCCTCAGAAGCTGCGATATACTCGGAATTCACTGTAGAATCTTCCACCACACTTTTCTTTGAGCTCTTCCAGCTCACTGCACCTCTATTCAAACTGAAGATGTATCCAGTCTACGACTTCATGTCATCTTGATCAGTCTGGAAACTAGAATCTACATGTCCTCTGATGACTAGTTCCTCATCACCTCCATAAACCAAGAACTATCCTTAGTACGCCTCAGATACTTAAGGATAGTCTTGACTTCCATCCAATGGTGGTCTCCTAGATCAGCTTGATATCTTCCTACTACACTTAATGCGTAAGAAACATCTAGCCTCGTACATTGCATATCATACATGACTGACCCAATCACAGATTCTTAAGGGATCCTTGCCATTATCTTTCTTTCCTCATGTGCTTAAGGACACATTTTCTTGGAAAGATGAATGCCATGTCACACTGGCAACAATCCCCTCTTGGACTGTTCCATATTGAATCTCTTCAGTATCTTGTCAATGTATGTAATTTTACTCAGGCCCAACATTCTCTTGGATCTATCACGATGTATCTTGATCCCAAGAATATATGATGCCTCTCCCAAGTCTTTCATGGAGAAGCATTTATGCAACCATGCCTTAACTGGCTGTAAGACAGGTACTTCGTTTCCAATTAGTAATATGTCATCAACATATAATATTAGGAAAATGACTGCACATCCACTAAACCTCTTGTAGACATAAGTCTCACATTCATTCTTAACAAAACCAAACTCTGTTACGGCTTCATCAAAACGAATGCTCCATGACCTTGATGCTTTCTTTAATCCATAAATGGATTTCTATAACTTTCATACCTTGTTGGCATCCTTTGGAGTCACAAACCCTTTACGTTGTGTCATGTAGACATCTTCCCGGAGGTTCCCATTAAGGAATGTTGTTTTGACATCCATTTTCCAAATTTCATAGTCATGGTAAGCAGCAATGGACAATAGGATTCTGATGGATTTCAGCATTGCAACCAGTGAAAAGTTTTCATCGTAGTCAATTCCTTGACGTTGTCTAAAACCTTTTTCAACCAGTCGTGCCTTATAGGTGTTGACTTGCCCCTCTATGTCCAGTTTCTTCTTGAATACCCATTTATTACCAATAGTCTTTACATCAACTGGTGGATATACCAAACTCCAGACTTGGTTTTGGTACATGGAATCCATTTCAGAATTCATGGCTTCTTTCCACTTGACAACGTCTATGCCTTCAACTAATTCCTTGTAGGTAAGAGGATCATCATTGTCAACCAATAATGAGTCACCATCCTCGGTGACAAGAAAACCATATCGTTCTAGTTCTCTCACCTCTCTCATGCTCTTACGCAGTTCTTATGTCTCTGGAACAGAATGTTCTTCCATGGGGCTTGGTGGAATCTGTTCTTGTACCAACTCTTGTGTATCTTAAGCCTCGACTTCATAAAAGTTTATCTTGCTCCCACTATCTCTTTTGGAGATGTGCTCCATCTCAAGGAATATGGCGTGTCTTTCCACTGTAACCTTTTTTTATGAGGGGTTGTATAGGTAATATCCCCTTGTTTCCTTGGGATATCCTATAAAGATACACTTTGTTCCTTTGGGTGAAAGTTTTTTACCTAAAGAGGCCTTAACAAATGATTCGCTACCCCACACATGTGAATTCGATAACATGTCTTTGCATCCACTCCATAACTCGTATGGAATACCATTTATCGATTTAGTTGGTACTTGGTTTAGTATGTGTGCTTCTGTTTGTAATGCATATCCCCAAAAGGATAATGGAAGACTCGCATGACTCATCATTGATATCACCATGTCCAACATGGTGTGATTCCTCCTTTCACTTACATCATTCCACTGTTGCCTGTAAGGAGGAGTGAGTTGAGATATAAACCCAAACTCTCGTAAGAAATCAATGAAGTCCTGATTAAGATATTATACTCCTCTGTCTAAGAAGAGTTTCTTAATCTTCTTACCAAGATGGTTCTCAACTTCATTCTTGTATTCTTTGAACCGATCAAAAGAATTTGACTTATACCTCATTAAGTAAATATATCCATATCTACTAAAATCATCAGTAAAAGTTATGAAGTACTAGAACCCACCCCTTGCTTCAACTAGAAATGGTCCACACACATCTGTGTGAACTAATTCTCGAATATATTTTGCTCTTTAACCTTTCCCACTAAATGGGGATTTGGTCCTTTTTCCTTGTATACACACATGACATACACCAAGTGGTTTTAGTTCGAAGGAATCTAAATACCCATATTGATGTAATTTTGTCAAAAGTTTCTAATTGACATGACCTAGCTGGTGATGCCAAAGTTGGGTGTGGTATGATTCATGTGAATTTACTTTTTCATCAATTACCATTACTTGGTTTGTGTAGTCTAACACATAGAGGTCATTATATAAATGTGCCCTACCAAAACAAATGCTATCTTTATAAAAGTAGAAACATCCACTTCCAAACTTGAAGATGAATCCATTAGTATCTAATCTGGATACTGAAATAATGTTTTTGGTTACATAGGGTACATAATAAAATCCTTTCAAAACCAATACCATCCCAGCAGGCAATGTGAGATGGTAGTCTCTGACAGCTATAGTAGCGAGTCTTGCTCTGTTGGCTGCTCATAGATCCACCTCACCTCGGTCAATCTTTCTGAATCTACTTGGTTCCTATATTTGGATACAGATGTGAGAACCACAACCAGTATCTAATACCCAATTAGTAGAAACAGATAGATTGCATTCGATAATAAACGCACCTGAAGCTTCCCCTTGCTTCATTGGCTGGGTGCAGTTTTTCTTCCAGTGGCCCTTCTTTCCACATGCGAAACAAACAGCTTCTTGTTCCCTTGACTCCCCTTTGATCTTCCTTTTCTTGGAAGGCCTTAAAGAAGCTTTGGGCTTAAATCTCTTCTCCTTCCCTTTCCTTTTATTCACCATGAGGACAGAAGGCTTTTCATGATTCATGTCATTGTCCACTTGGCGAATGAGGATAAGAAGATCAGACAGAGACTTCTCAATGTTGTTCATGTTGAAGTTCACAACAAAGTTTGAGAAGATCTGGGGAAGTGATGCAAGAATGAGATTGGTACCCAGTTTTTAGGGGAGTTTAAACCCTAGAACCTCCAAGTTCTCAATGTAGCCAATGAGCTTGACTACATGAGTCCCGGATGGGGAACCCTCTCCAAGCTTGCTCTGGAATAGAGCCTTAGAGATCTCAAACGTTTCATGCCTTACTCTCTCCTGGTATAGACCACGGAGGTGCTCGAGCATGCTATAGGAATCCATTTCCTCACAAGACTTCATGAGCTCACTAGACATCGATGATAGCATCAAACATTGAACGTCGAGAGCATCATTCAAATGTTGATCGTAGACCATGAAATCTTCATCACTCGCCCTAGGGGCAGAAGAATCAGGAAGTGAGGACTCCAACACGTAAAACTTTCGTTCATGGCGTAGGATAACTCGAAGGCGCTTAAACCATTACTGAAAGTTACTACTAGTGATGATATTGTCTTTATCCAGAATTGATCGCAGAGAAAATGTGTTTGACAAGTCTGTCATTTCGATTCTACAAATTAAAAGAACAGATTTATCAGTACCTTTTGATTACATTTTTTGAAAAATAATAAATGAATTTATTAATTCTCCCACTATTTTATCAAGTCCCAATGGCCATCACCATTGAACTTGGAATGTCCAGTTTCTTTGACATTCTAGTGGCAAGGATCCATATTCCCCTTCGTATAACCCCAACAAGGGTTGGTCAAGCTATTTGAAGGTATTTAGTTAGGTAGGTCTTTGCCAACTGTGAGCTTACAGTTCCTTGATCTGTTGAGTAGACTCCTCAATCATGAAATCCTGACTTGGATTTCCTCAACTCTTGCTTCCAATATTACATCAAGTCTAGCAAGGGCTACTCCTCTTGATGTAATATGGTTAAGTCAACCTGAAACCTTTCATAAGGACTTCCTTTATAAAAGTAAGTGTCCCAATAAGGTTTGGTCAAACACATAGTTTTATTGATTCTTTCCCTTAATCAAGTAACGGAAGGCTTGGTCTAACTTAATATGGTATTGAGGGATTTTAATCTTTTATGAGTAGTTTTTCATTATCAAATGCTTTTTAATATTAAGTGATGCTTTCTTAAGTGATTAACCATGTTATGATAATGTTTACACAGTCCAGTTTTTATTTTATTCCATCTTTACATGCTTTTTCATATTATTAATTATGTGATTGAAACAACACATACTTAATAAATAAACCATGCAATCAGAAAAAAATAAAATAAGAGTCATGATCATGAGCTTCTATTGGTTATCTTATCTTGCGGTTTTGATAAGCTAACCCTAACCTAGGGAAAACACCTTGAACCTGATGGTTCGTGTTTTGCTGCTCCCACCTGTCCACCTTTGTATCTTCTTGGGTTGGTTTTGCCTCATCTTCGGATTTCGAACCGTCTCCTCTAGCTTGAGAGATCCTCCATTACATGGGGTTTACATTAAAGAAACCATGGGCACGCAGGCCCTACATTTTATTGGAAGAACTCTTGTAGGCCAACGAATTTAAATTAAACAAATTTAAATGAAACAATACACACATACAAGGGGTCTTTTGGCCTAGCTCATGATCATCCATAGCATGCAATGACATTTACACATATTTAGAATTCAAATTATTTTAATCATTCTTTCATTTAAGATAAGACATACTTGAATTCAATTAATTAAGATCTTATAATTAATCAATTCTTTATCTTAAATTCCTTTCTAAATTTCCTTGAGATTCTTCTTATCCATATTCTTTATACAGTTCTTTATACCTTTTGGAGGAAACCTGGTGAAATTTTTGGAAATTACACGGCGTGTAGTTTATATTTAAACGGCGTGTATTTCTTTTCACCCTTTATCCAAAGTACACGTCAGGGGGATTTGGAGTGTTTTATATACTTTGTAAATTTTGGAGTACACGGCGTGTAGATGAATCATACATGGAGTGTAATTCCTTGTTACACGGTAATCGGCTTGGAAATCTCGTGTACGTGGAACACGGCTTCTCCTTGTACACAGTTTCACCTGGACTGGATAGGACTACATGGCGTGTTTCTCCAATATACATGTCGTGTATTCTATTTTCCACGTGCCATTCAATTTTGGTCAACATGGCGTAATTAATTCTTAGGGATACTCAATTCACACGGCGTGGTTCGGCGGACCAGTGCCGATTCGTTGAACCTAAGTAAACGATGTGTAGTTTTTAATTACACGTCGTGTATTCCCGTGTTGTACAGATAGAAAGAGCGGCTCCTCTAGATGAGTTTCTCATTTTTAATTTAATAAAAATTAAAATTAAAAGGTCTTTTCGGTGATATGAATCGAGAAACAAAGGAGGAAGAACAGATCTCGTTTATTCAGATTTATAAAATGATTTATTTTGAATTGAATCAAATATAAATGTATAAATTATCAACAAAAATTAAACAACTATAATCAACATTGTAACCTCACTCTGATACCATTTAAAGGTTCCGGGCGCAGTGGAAGTGCGTGGGTGGATGTTCCCACTTGGCATTTTTCATTAACAATGATAAATTCAGGATCAATACGATGATAAATGTCAGTCTCCATGGATCGAATCACAGAAATGGAAAAAGAAAAGGAAAGTCTAGGAACCATAAAGTAGGATCATTACAGATTGAATATAATTAATTTAATTAATTATAAAGAAGTACCTTTTTGGTTTTCTTTCTTCGTTGATGTTATTGATCACATTGTCGATGTGATCCGTCGTTGCATTGCGGAAGTCAAGTGTAGACTTCCTCTAGTGGTGATCCACACGTACACCTCGTATCTCTAGACGTCACCAAAGGATTCTCCGGGTGCTAGCGTGGAGAAGCCTTTGCTTGCGTTTTCCACCTTAGATCGTCTTGATCCAATGGATGAGGATATCTCTCGGTCTTGAGAGCGTTCTTGGAAGAATTAGTTCTCTTGGCCTTGAGGGAATTCACCAGAGTTGTTGTGCCCAACGATTCTCTTGTGTGTTGGAAAAGAGTTGGGGTTGTGAGGAAATTTATAATCAGGTTTGAGGTTGTAGAGTTATGACAATAAATAAACATGTTACGCATTTTATTTATTTCATTTACTCTTATTTAAAACCCCCATATCGAATAATTAATTCCTTGACATGCACCCATGCTGATTACAATAAATATCATTTAAAACAATATTATATCCTCGAAATCCCGACTGGAAAAACTACACGGTGTGTATTAATAAATACACGACGTGTACTTGTTTTTCATTAAAAACTACACGGCCTGTACATTCAATGTACACGGCATGTATATCTTGTTTTCATTTATTCATTTCCTTTCCATAAAGAAAACTACACAGAGTGTAATTATTAATACACGGCGTGTACTTGTTTTCCATGAAAAACTACACGGCATGTAATCTTTAATACACGGCGTGTATATCTTGTTTTTCATTTCCTTCTTCCTCTATCATTAAAACAATTTAGGCTTCTTTGAATAATTATTAAACCACATACGTGAATAATCTTTATTCTACTTGAGATACTTGAATACCCTTAGTGTGTGACCCTCTAGGACTCTTTCTCGTTGGCATTAGGTGGGCTTTCCTAAAGTCCAAGATTACTGTCTAGCAAAGGGTCAAGGCACCCAAGAGAAAGAAGTTGACGTCGCATTGACGTATCACCTCATACGAACTCTTAATGTGTAATTTAATCCCTTTGTCTCAATATCTCATTAAGAAGGTTTCATGGAAGTGTCATAAAACTATATGCTTGATCCGTTGTTCTTTGACTACTTGAAATAAACTCGTCGTTTACACCATGGCCATGGAATTTAATGTGACAGTTCTATTTCAATCAAAGGTCCGAGATATCAACTTACATAAATGGAATGGAAAAATCCTTCCTCGACTTATCCATTAACAACATTCCACTCGTGATGCACCCAACATACCCTAATTCCCGCCAACTGTCTGCGTGACGGTTTTCGTCAGTAAATCTAAGTGCACGAGTCATGACATGAGTTAATGATAATCTTCCAGTCTAAGGACCATTACACACACTCGTAGATAGCAATGTCTGATGACACCAAGACATGTGGAATTGCTACTGGCGGGTCTATTCTCATAATCTCCCATCTTGGAGATTACCAAGTGCGAACTCCATGAGAGAGAGTCTCGTCTTCTTACAAGTACGCACACATGACGGTCTGTATACTATGTGTCCCATCATAGTATGTCATCCAACTGTAGAACTTTATATAACAATATTTTAATAGCATTTCAAGGTTCTCATCATAGCGTGGATCTTCCATGACCTAATCAATGCAACAAATATTCTAGTACATTATTATATTATAGTCATGCATAACAATGAACAATATATAATAAGTGAACATTCATGTAATCAAAGTACAAAACAGTTGGTTCTCAGGACACCAAACCTTACAGTATTAAAATTTATTTCTTGTATGCCCTTGAATACTTCCCCTTAATGTTGTTAGAGAAGGGTGAGAATATATTTTGATATGTGATATGGATGGATGATAGATTATTATTATGATATAAGGGATTGTTTATTTTAAGTTTGTTTAATAGGTTAGGTGTGGGATTATTATTTGAAATGTTATATTATTATTTTAAATATATTAATCACATCTATTTATAAATTCATGTAAATACATGGGTAACTAAGAGATAATTTGAGAGACAAATGATACACTAATTTTTGATCCTATAGTGGCTATTGTACCCCTTGTGAATGATTATTATTTTTCTATAGGTTTTGTAACCTTGGGAGACTTGGTGAGATAAAACCAAGTGTATGTGTATTTAGGATCACACTTGCTAGAAATTATATGTATTATACATTTTTCTAGTCCTTGATTGACACATTACCTCCTAGGAAAATCCAATGAAACTTAATATATGAATAGAAATTGTGTTCATTTTTTTGAGATTTCTTCTTTTTATTTTTCAAGAATTATTTTTTATAAAATCATTTTTATTTAAAAATAAAGAAAATTGTATTATATATTCTTAATTTAAAGGTGTTTATTTATAAATTGAAATCATTTTTTTATTTCTTATTATCCTTTAATTCCGAAGAACTTTTCCTTTGAGTTATTTATCAATTTCATTTATAATTTCATGATTTAAATTGTATAGTTTTTAATAAAATCTAGGTAAAGTAAAGTGTCTGAAACTAAAGTGTAAATGAAATCTCTATATATCCTTCAAAATTTGTATTACTTTAAATGAAAGGTATAAATTTGATCCTATGTTACTTGATTTCCATAAAAGTAAAATTTATTATTTTTATTATGTTTAAAACTAGCATATCATGGTCTATTATCTAAAGGTTACACATAATTCATGTGGTGGAGTCATATTGGGAATATTTTCTCACACCCTATGTACACACTCCATGTGTGTGTTGACTTGGTCTTATTTGATGAATTTAATATAAGGTCTTCGCATTGAGATAGTGGGTGTTTGATATATTTTATTAGGATTAGAGGATATGAAAAGTGGTAGTGGCACACTTATCACATAGAGATTGGTAGGTTATATATGTTTTGATTTTGGTTATGTTTTTTTAGAATCATCATTTAATTTTAATATTGGCCCTTTTGTTATCTATGTTTCTAATTTTGGGATCTCTTAGATTTTTATATAAGGTTGGTATAGAGATGTACCCTACCTTCTTGGAGGGTGTGATGCGACCTTTAGATATGTGATATGATGTGATTATTTCTGACAAGGGTGTATCATGGTAGAATATTGGTGACTTGGCATGATGTAGGATACTCTCTCGGGCATTTGGGTTATATCCTATAAAAAGGGTCTTTGGGTCACAATCAGTTGGACCTTCTAGACATCAATAACTTGGGTATTTTAGCCACTCCATGTAAAAAAATAGGTACAATGGGTGATTGTTAGGTCCACTAGGTTGAATACCCTGAGAGGGGGGTGAATTAGGGTATGACAGATTAAAACTTTTTCCCTTTTGGATCATGTTTCGTTGTTAGAAAAAACTCAATTCCCTCTTCTTCTCATAGAAATATATGAAAAGATATGAAATTATGCACAGGAAAAAATAATTTTTACTTGGTTCACCCTCTCTAGGATACATTCAAGAGGCATACAACGATGGTATGCCGATGTACTAAATTCACTAAGGCTCACTACCTAAAATGAGTACAATGTTTGAGATAGATATTTTATACCTAGGATCACTACCTTTACAGGGTTTAGGGTCTGCTCACTGAATTTCCAGGGGTCACTCCTTTTGTCTCTTTCTATAGCTAACTTCTGGTGAAATGGTCACCATATTCCTCTTCCTATGCTCACTACTCTTGGAAAGGAATCCAAAAATAGTTTATAGATTTTTAGTTCAATCAGATTTTATGGACATGTAGGTCCCTTCATTTTCATGAATTTCTGCATCCTCAACATTAGGTATATGCTCTATTGAAGTTCCATTTTCACATGTAGATGAATTCTACCATCCTGAGTACTGCTACATACCGGAAAATAATTTTGTAAACTGATTTGAGGATTTTTCAAGCCTCTTTATATAAATCATGAACCACCTTATTCCACCCATATTGAGTACTGGGTTCATTATATAGAACACCTCCTTCATATACCGCTTCTTCTTCTACGAACCTCCCTTCATCCACAGACCGCCTCTTCCTTCATTGTCATGTACCACCTCAGCGTACCAACTTCACGAACCTATTCTGAGAATCACCCTTTGTTTGTGAACTGTTCTCCATTTTTGGAATGCCTTTTCCTTTGCTATCACATACCGCCTATGTACCACGACTTATTCCTCCGCGTACTATGTCCCATGCGGGTTACAATTATCCAAAAAAACCTTTGGAATAATTTCTTCTGCATGAACCACTTCGGCCTTCATGGAATTCACCTCATGAACTTCCTACAAACTTTTCCAAATTCCTAGATCAAAAGATATTCTCTAATGATATTTTTTCTCCCTTCTAATAATTGGTATTATAGATTCTTATATAGGAAAATATATCCATAATATCCGTTAATCCAAGATTTACCAAATCTTTGATTCGATGCAGCCTCAATCACATATCGATCCTCCTACCGCTATGAACCGCAAGCCTTCCTACAAACCATTTTTCATATGTAGTCCGCGTACAGCCTTTTATCATATGTGGTCGATATCTTCCACCAATGAAAATCCATCTGCATACCACACCTCCTTCTGCCACAAACCGTTTTCAGTTTCACGAACCGCTCCCACGTACTATTCTCACTGCCTAGTACGTAGTCGCGTACGCTTTCCGGACATGGTACTCAATCCATGTCTCTGGCTCTGCATTTCTCATCCTTTAATGATTTTTTTGCCACTCTTCACACCGTTCAGTCCAATGAAAAAATCCTTACATTTCCAAACACAAATTCTCGTTTTTGAGGCCCATAAATTTGACAAATGCTGGGAAACTACACCACCTTAAAAACCTATCATTGACAAATACCAACCATATTCAATTTCGGTCATTTGGCTTTGTCAAAAAACACAACCACACCCAAAACTTACTGAGATGAAACCTTGAGGTATTTTTTCCCAACAGTTCTTGACATTCCTTGTGGGGAGGTATTAGGCTTGATAAGTAGTGTTTATGGTAGTTTGTTTTTTTTACATTTTATAATCCCCACTACCTAATATATATTTTTATGTTTTATAATTTATTGAGAATTTATTATTGAGGTTATTTATCACTTTTATTTTTTATAAATTCAATGTGATCATTTCATATGAATAATTTATCCGACATATAGAGAGGTTATATTGGCATCATAGTTGAAATCCCTTCCTTTATTTTTTTTTAATCAAGAAAAATCATTCCCAAAATATAGAGTATGATTACTTCAGACTTGTTTCTAGACCATGGTGATCAGTAACAAACCATGGGATGTGTACTTGGATGTCTTGGATATCGGATCAAGGTTTTCTATGTTGGTTCATTAAATACTTCTTTGTTATGTGATTCAACTCATTTAATATTTCTAGATAAATTAAATTAAAATGGAAGAAATGCCTAAAGAATACCAAAACCTGTTATTTTATTGATTTATAATGTAGAGTAGAAAAAAATAATTATATACCAATGATAGAATACGATGTGAGTTTATAATAATAAATTAAACTAAAATTACTCTAACAACACTTGAATCCTTTTAAAATTAGATGAGAGGGAGCTGAAAATAAAGGATAATAGAAGTGGGTAGCAACTAGTTCATAGAGGCTAAGAGGAAGGAAATAAAGGCTTTAAAATTATATTTAGAGGTAAAATTTCCAAAACACCCCTTCTCATTAATTGAGGGTTAGGGGTCTCACCTAAAATTTTTTATACCCCACTATAATTTCAATGGTCCACTAGGGTCTTAGTTTACACCATCAAACTCCCAGTGGTGAGGAAAAACCTCACTACCTTATCCATTATATGTATAGTGGCATCCCATAAGTCTTTTAGTGGAAATTTTTTCCTTAGGAATATATTTTCAACCGAACTTGTTTCCTAGTTCTTCAATCAAATGTATCTCCCACCCACTTCCACACTCTTAATAGATTAAAATACAAATGAAATATCCAAATTTAAATCAAATTCATATTTTTTTTCTATATGGATCAATACATATTCTCATTTTTTATTTGTTTTCTTCCCAAAATCCCAAATTTTTGTGTTGTTTATAGATATTGTGATATATCATAATTGGGGATGAATTGGAACATAATATTGGATGAGTTAACTCAAATTTTCCTATGTTAGGTGGTCCCCAGTTTATTATACATTTATTTAAATGTTAATGGGTGATGTGGTTACAAGGTAGGAGATTGGGGTAGGGATACCTAAATGGGTATTGAGAGTGTTTTTAAATTGGTGAGTATATTAGATATAACCTTGTAAGACTAGAACAGATGTTTCACATTTTATAGGGTGAATTTAAGAACTTCAAGTGATCAATTTTCCTTATGAACTATTGGAAAGTGTTGTATCATGGACCCCAAATGGGTGTCCAAGCATGATATAAAATAGTAAGAACCAAAGATAGTATCTAGTGACTATGTTGAGTGGTCTAATAAGTCATAATATACTTCTTCGCATCCTGGGAAAAATAAAACATAGAAAGGGGTGAGCTTAGATGCTCAGTAAGGATAACAATATAGCGGAAGCTTTCATAAATAAGCATAAACATTTAAGGAAATGGATAAAACTAAAACAAAAGCTTTTAAAACATAAACTTCAGCATAATATGGAAAATATAAAATCAAAATAATTCCATTTACTTACTCACATGGATATTCTACTAGTTGAATAATCACATTCAATATCAATAGCCACTTTCATAATGATGGAATGCATAATGTCAGACTTTCATAACCACATAGTCAAGGCCTTATGCCAAGACTATAAATAAGATTTTTTCAAGGCCTTGTGCCAAGACACTAGTTTGTCTCGTGAGACCTACCGATGCATCAAGGAGTTATAGCAGGCTCCACCAGTCACATACCAAGTCCAATGCATTCCTCATATGAAATGGTTTAAACATAACATAAACATTCGTATTAAAACTCGCATACGAAATGTCAATACTTTATCCATAAACCATGAATGGTGTAAAAGTAACACATCCATAGTCAAAAATATCACAAAACCTTAAATATAATATGGAAGTTTTGTATCATAATAAATAAATTTCAAATAATCTTAAAATCCATCAAAGGATGTTGACATAGATGAAATCAAAACCTTTTTTAGAGAAATATCTCTTTTTATTTTGAAATAATTTAAAATTTGTATAATTATCAAATAAAACATTTATTTTTGAAATATTCTTATAAGCTTGTATGGGAAGCATTGATGACGTTATAACAGTGGAAAATAGCCTCATCCACTGTATAAGTTAAAAAAACATTCTTACCTTAATTTTGTCGAAAAGGTCATAAAGTACCTTGTTTCGAAATCAATGGAAAGATTCTTTTCAGAACATATAAGGTCAAATAAGGGTATAAATGACTTTAACCCATTGTTTAGTAAATAGTAAAAATGTTTTGAAATACATTTTTAAGAATCATGGATGTGGATGATAACGAGGTCCCAGAATATAATTATGTATAAACAACCTCGGATAATGAAGAGATTGTGAAATTAACCCTTACATTGTACTTTTCCTTGGTTGAGAGTAGGTTAAACTTTTTTATAATGGTTAAATAATTTTTATTAAATTATAAAAGGATCATATACATTAATATTATATCATATATGATCTTTTAACATTGCTTTGTTAATAATATCTTAGTATTATCGTCATTTCGGGTGTTAACAGATTCGTTTTCCTTTGTATTCTTTGTTACATAAGTAATTTTTATTATGGATAGGGTGTATCTTATTCATATTTATAATGATATTATGTCTTTAAACATTATTTTTAATCATCTAATAAAAATAAATATTGAATGGATACGATGGGGAATGAATCTCATCACGTTAATGGAGACGGTAATCCGTATGTACGCACGAGCGACAATATCATTTTTTTGATATTAAAATAAAATATAATTGGATGTTATATCATATATACAGAATCATTATCATGTTATATTTATTATTTACAACAATTACACATCATTATTATACCCATCCAAATAATAATGTGTTGAATAACAATTACACCATGACGTGGCCAATGAGCCCGTACCCGAGTGGTAAGGGCTCCTGCTTGGCATCCAAGAGACCCAGGTTCAAAACCCGGTGGAGGTGAATTTTCGGGGGTACTGTAGAAGTACTGTAGCAGGTACTATTTGATATTGTAGCAGCCGGAACTATTCACCCGATTTGGGCCTTCGGGCCACCAGTTTGGTCCTATGGGTCTCAAGAGCCTTCGGCCCATAGGGCCTTTGGGCCATTAAAGACCATGAAGTAGCCCAGTTCATATAGAGCAGGCCCCAGAAGAGGATCAGAGAAATAGTAGCAGTCACCAAAAGCAGAGCTAGCCGGATTGGAAGAATGAGAGGGTATGGAAACCGCCATTGGGACTAGGCACCCTGCAGATTTGTACGGGGCAATGCTAGCTGATCAGAAATGCAGGTGGGGAGCTAAAGGCGAACAAAGATGCAGAATCTGGGGAGGATAAATTCTATTGGGCTGGGTTTATGGGTCATGTATGAGCATGGTATGCCTTTGGGACTTCGGGTCATGTATTACGGGTCATGTCGGGCCTTGTTCCTTGGGCCTATAGGTCATTTACGGGTACCCCTTCAACCCTTAAAAGGGGGATTGTCTGTAATAAAATAAAATAGAAGGCCTACGGGCCATTCGGAATTACACCACGACGTGGAAGCGGTAAGCCATATGTACACACGTATGGTGAAATGTCATTCAAAGGATGGATATAATAATGAATATGGTTGTACCATATTTATAATAACATAAAAATATATAGAAGATACTGGAGTTATTATTTTAGAATGGAAATAACAAAGAAATAGGATGTGGAAGAAGAAAGGAACTTGAAAGAGGTGATGAAATATTTACCTCTTCTTCAGGTTCTTCCTTTTCATTTGATCAAAAGGGATCCTTAGGTTTGATTTTTGACTAAAGTAAGGCATCTAGGATTAAGGGAGGACAGTAGATAGGTTATTTGGGCAGAGTTTGGCATTTACCATGTCTCGCTGTATTTTTATATTGTATGGTTAATAAACTTACCATATACTTTTAAGTGAACCCCAAGTGGTTCATTAATGATACACATATCATTATATAAGACTTTTGGATGAACCATAGATTTTTAGGAATAGAATATCAATTAATAATATAATATTTGTTTTAAAAACTCTTTTATGTCAATTTTGAAGCTATTTGGTATTTTTTTTTCTAAATTTATAACAGCATTATTAATTCGAAAAAAATTAATCTAACTAACCCTAACATGTCATATTAACATATAAATTATTTTAATTCATAAAAAGTCTCAAATTACATTTATTTGGATATTTATAATACCAGTTATTTTAATATTTCATTAATTATGTAATTACTGCATCATCATTGTGTCATAAATAAATTAAATTATTTAATGTATAAAAAATACAAATAAAATACCATTATTTAGGAAATATATTTATCTTTCTAATGAATATTTATAGTTGAATTTATCTTATGTTTAAACCTATATTAAAAATGGTTTAGTCATTAAACATTGAATTTAACACTTTTAACTCTTCTTTTAATTAAATAATAATAAATGTCCTAATCTAATACAAGTGGACCTAAAGGATCATATTTTATTCCTAAGTTTGTGTTTGGTCGAATTACACTTATCCAATATAATTAGGACATGTTTTAGAGTAATAATAATATCATTTTTACCCATAATTACCCTATTTACTTTTAACCGTGGTAAATAAAAGTAAAATGTTACTATTCACCAAAAATATTTTCATCTTATTGAACCACATTTTACTTATTGTTATTAACCATGTCTCTCAGATTTTTGAAATTCAACTCACAGAAGCAGTAAAATTATGTTTTATGTAAATTTTCAAATGCACCGAGGAGGTGGGTAAAAGACGGCAAAAAGTTCAATAAAATTTTTATATATCTAAAATTATTATAAACTAAATCCAATGAATTACATTGAACTTATATAGGTATTATGTATCTATTTTGTCCTAAAATAAATTTAAATAAAAATAAATAATTGTTTAAATAAAAATTCAGTTTCAAACTACAACTCAGTGTTTTTCACTATTCATTAAAAATAGAAAGTTTTCAGAAAAATACAAAACAATTCACCCGAATCTAATTTCAATATTCCAAATCCAAAAATGAAGTCCATTTTGAAAGATAAAATATATAAAATTTTAAAAAGTGGGTATTACTATTCATAATGGCTAGTTTGATTGGTTGTGGTGTGTTAGAACTCGATGTTGCGTACAACACATGCTATTGTATTATTCAAAGAGAAGCGTACCGTGGAAGCTTTGGGTGTTACACATAGAGAATCTAGTGGAATACTACTAGGCATATTTTCTCATACCCTATATGAACACTTCATGTGTATGTAGACTTAATATTATTTTATAAGGTAATGGAAGGTCTACCCTTTGATATGGATGGTATTCAACAGCTTTTTGGGGGGTCAAATGAGGTGAAAAGTGGGAGATTCCCACTTGTCACATTAATATGGGAAGTTTATATTTGTTCTTAACTTTGTTACATATTTTTGGCATCATCATGTTTTTTCCTACTCAGCCTTCTCTTCTCTCTCTTTATCATTTTTAGATTACCTTGGATTTTTATATATTTATGGGATGTATTTTTATGTTTTTTATTATGGTTATATTTATTTTTTTATTTGTTTTGATTTACTAAGCATTACATGATGAGGTTATTTCTTTCTGGGGTATCTTTAAATTAAAAATTTATAATTTGATATGGAATATTTCTATAACCAATAGAGTGGTCATGTTATATTCCCAGCTTGAATCCATTCCTTTAGTTTTATATTTCAAAGGAAAAAAACATTCAGAAAACATAAAATTTGATACCCTGGAACTTTTTTTATACCATGGTGATTGAGAATGTGTTTTTAGCCTTTTTATGGACTTCTTAGGTATCAATTCAAGGTAATCTAGGTTGTTTCATTACAAAATGTTATAAAATTCTGGTTTTGTTTATGTTATTTTGAAAAATAATGTATACAAGAGATAGGATCATCAAAACTCAAGAGGTATTATATGAAAAATCATTGGGATAATACCTTTTGTAATGAGACTTCTGTTACAGTGGGGTGTGAGGATTATGTGATTTAATTTTAGAGTCTGTTTTATTATTTATTTTTGAGTAATTTTCTATTTTTAAAGGAAAGTTGAAGTATATTAGAGATCAATAAGGTTAGTTTCTAGGGGTTTTAGACTATGTATCAAAATTGTGGCAAGGAATCTAAGGGTTTAAGTAATTAATACATTGTTGATGCATGGTTTATCTAACCATACAATCAAAATATACATTGTGAAAATAAATTTTTTATCCTACTATATCCTCTAATGAATTAGTTTGATCTTTTATGGTATTTATAAGATATTTAGTATTTAAAATAATTTTTAAAAAAATTATTTGAATGATTGTAATTGATTTTTAATGTTGTTTATGAAATTTTTATAAATTTAAATAAATATTATTTCAATTGAACTTTTTTGGATTTCAATGTGTTAGATGATATTTTTATTTATGATATTTTTAAATAATTACACTTTCCAAGAAAGTCATAGTAAATTCCCGAGAGAGAACTTCAGATGAACTTATACAGGGGGGTCCAATTATTAATCATAGTCTAACTGAAATAGTCGATTATTATGTTTAAGTTATATAAACTAGTATTGGTCTCAGTCTATCTAAATATAATGATAGTATTTAAGAATTTTAATATTATAATCCTCCTAAATTATGAGGGGGATCAAGGATCCCTAGGAGTGTGGTTGGAGAAGATTTATAAAACCTTAAAAATTCAAGAAGTTTATGAGACCTCTATGATTAAATTTCTCCACATTCAAGCTCAAGTGTCCAATATGAAAATTTTGTAAGCATATTTTTTAGAATAATACACATAAGGACAAATATTGGGAAGGTTTTAATGTATTTTTTTATTCAATAATACTACCCTAAAACCATAAAGGTGAAAAGGTTGATCTGTTTTTTTGTATCTAATAGAGAAAATATATTTTCCTAGATTACACCAATCATTTAGTTAAGATATCATCATATATACTCAAGTTAGCCTTAGATTTTGCTATAAAATATTAGTGTTTTTAAATGGGTAACCATCATATGTCCAATAAAAGTTACATTGGTTTATCCTATTTTTGAATAAGGAAGTAGTGAATCAGGATATTAGGATAGAGTAGATCATGGAAATATTATTATAAAAGGATTATATTTCCTCCATACAAAGAATTACTGAATAGGGCCTCACTAGTAAAAAAGGTAATCCCAATGAGTTTGGCTCGGAAGAAGGTAGTGGGATTGAAATACCACCTCATTTTTCTTCTTCAAAATTTACTAAGTGTAAACCTCTAGTGTTCTATAAATAGGGGATACCAAGGCATGAAAAGAATTCATGTAAATAAGATACTAAATCATTTCATGATTTTGGATGTTTAGGTCATCTCTAAATATTTTTTAGAGTATGTTATGAAAGGAAAGATAGATCATATTATAAATATTTAGATAATATTTAATTGTGGATGAATTCATCATAGTGAAAGTATATATGTTCTAAAAAAACTAAACTATGGTTTTTGAGGTTGAATTTTGAATCAGATTAGAATATTTAGGCTTATACAAAATCTATGTAGGTCCCTACTATAAATCATGTGCCAGCTAAGTCTGAAGTTGGAGAATCAATAGCTAGAGGTACTCGTTTGAATTTCTCATTTTCGGTCCTATCCTTTATTTGATGAAAGTGGCCCTTTTTATAAAATATGATCTAAATTTATACCTTTAATCAGGTGATATCTATTATATATAATATAAATTAGTTTTTTTAGTGTTCCTAAAAATATTGATATAATTTATAACATCCATTTGGTATTATAAATAATTATGTTATTCCCTAATACTAATGAAAGGTATTATCCATCTCAATTTTTTATTATAGTTTCATGGAGGATGTTATGAAATATAGCCTTTAATTATTTTTACCAAGCTAATAATGTAAATATTATTATCAAAAGAAAATATTAGCTCTAGGTTTGAGTAATATAGTTATATAAAGTGATCATATGGAAGCCTAAAATTCTCTTTAACCATATTCACATAATTAATCTACCAAACTCATGATTTTTATTCAGTCATGGTTATGCACACTAAAAAATTCTAGAGTCATTATTTAACTGAAGAAATATTTTTAAATTGTGCCTAGTATAAAAATATGATCTATCCTTTATCATAATGTCTTGGATTTAAAATAGAAACACTAGGAAATATCATTGGACGTTTGATGTATTTGAACTTCTTTTTAAGTCACTAATGTAATATCATCATTTTTTAATGATAATAAAACCCTATTTTGATTGTAATTTTTATGTTTTTTTGTGTGGAAATTCATTTTTTCAATTAAAATTAACATATAAAAGGTTTGATGGATTCACATAAGGGTAAAATCCTAGATAAGGTAATGATTCTATTTTCCATTGAAGCGCTTAGAAATAATTTAAGGAATATTTTTAGAGTTAGGTGCAGAGTCATTATGGGATTCTAGGGACTATAGAGCCTAAATGTTAGTATAATAAAAATATTAAATATATTATACCATTCATGGGTGATTTTTCCTAAATAATGGAATATCTTCTAAATATAGTTTCAAATGGAAAATCCAAGGCCTCCATTAGGTCTAGAATGTAGGTTTTATTGTAGGTTTAACAAAACCTTTGTGTTTGTTAGGTGTTTTGTTTGATCTTTCCCCTATCAGGTATTTTACCATTTTTCATTTATTATTTTTTATTTATTTTTATTTTATTTTTCATTTATTACTTCTTATCAATGTTTTAAACCTCTATTATCACACATCAAAGATCCAAAAATCATATGTTTTAACCAGTCTAACATTAAAACACCTTAATATGGTGAAATAAAACACTTTTTCATCAATATTGAATTGAATCACACATTAAAACTTTGTTTTTAATTTATGAAGAATGTGTTTGAGGATTTGGGGTTCTAAATAAATGAACCATTTGGTTGTGATTATTGGTTGATTTTATCAAGTTGTATCAACCCTGGGACTCCTATACATGTGATAGGTGAAGCCCTATCAATTCAATTCATATTTTCTTCTTCCCAAAACCAGGTGCATGGTCTCATTCATTTTCCATGGGAACTATAACTCGGAGGAAGAAGTAGATTGGTTTTATTTTTTATTTATTTTACTTCCATTTTTCCTTTATTCAAAAATTCTTGTAAAAATGGCTAATTTAAAATTGAAGTGATTAAATCTAAATTATCAAAGGATAATTTATTAAAATTATAAAAGGATAATTTATTAAAAAATATCAAAATATAATTAAAATGAATTATCAAGAGATAAATACATCGAATGATGAATGTATAATTTATGAAAATTATCAAAGGATAGTTATAAAAAAATTATCAAAGAATAATTATATATAATTATCAAAGAATAATTATAAATAACAATAACATACATTCTCTGTTTAATCTATAGAGATATTTACATTATCTCATGTGGTTTTATAACTATTCTTAAGGATAATATTCATAGATCACGTGTTCACTTAAAATGATAATTTTGAAATTATATAGCAGAAGTAAAGTATCATCTAATGTGATATTTTATTTATTTTTGAAATAAAATTGTTGGTTTTGGTTCTAGGAACCCATGATGAACCTCGATCATTGATGCACCAATGAATACGATAACAAGTCCTCGAAGCATGAGTTCTTTACTATTGAGGTTTCCACTCTGAATTTCAAACCACACAAGGTGGTTTATCCTTTACATTAACATCGGTGACTTTAAGGTAGGAATTTTCTTAGTTTTTGAGGCTCATATTCACAAGTTTTCACATGATTTAATTCATGGGTTAGCATGATTGTGTTCTCTATTGACATAAATTTATTTTGGGTGACTATGTTGTCATGTTACCCATATATGATCTATCTTCCATGAGAATTTTTAAATAAGATTCTTGACATGTTTTATTTGGTTCATATGATGTTATGTTTCTACTATGTTTCTCATTATTCCATGTTGTGCATATCATGATTTAATCGTTTGTGTATCATCTTATCTTTGGTGGTTTTTTATTGGTATACAGTATAGGTTACTATCATGGTATGATTAACCCTTAGAGGATTTTGTATACATGATTTGAATTGATTATGATAGTGGAGCATGATATCCCTGTGGGATAGACATAAATTATTCCTTGAGGATTCTGAGGAAAGGTGCCCATTAACTCGATGCCTTGTGGATTCTGAGAAAAATATTGACTCAGTGCCTTATGGATTCTGATTAGATTTTAAACTTGATTCCTTGTGGATTCTGAGAAACATGTTGATATCCTTGAGTCTATTTGTAATCCTTCTAGCACATTTGACCATTATTCTGGCATGGAGCTGAAGCAGGTACAACAGGGGGTTTGTGGTGGCTTGGATGGCGCACGACCACTCAGTTTTGTATTATATATTCTTATTTTGGTTTTGGATTTATTATTATCAGGGAATAAATATGTTATACTTGAGAACACTTGGTTAAGGATGAATTTATGATATCCTACTAAGTCTTGTACTCACACCCTACTCAAGAACTTCAGTGCACTTGTAGATTTTCGAAAAAGGTGTTAGGTGAAGGGAAAGGGACATATGGTAGAATTCTGAGTGGTGGATAAAAAATATAGAATATGAGTGGGATAGACTGTGTGGGATCATATTTTTTTAATATTATTTTTATCTATCGTTTTTACTCAGGATTGGATTTCCCCTTTGGGATCCATTTATTACTTGTATGAAATGTATTCCCTTTTTATTCTTTACTTTCCACATGATCACTCTAATTATTTATTATATTGTTTATGATTTATTTTTTATCCTATGAAATGAAATTGAGGGTATAGTCTCCCCATTTAGAAACTCATACCCTTTTTGTAAGTAGGAAACCTCTTACATATAGGGAGGCATGTATGAGGTCACATGGAATTTTGGATCGATCATGGTGGTTTGGTTAGGGTGTTACAAAATGGTATCATAGAACTAGGATTCACTAACTTGTTTATTTACTTTGCCTATATTTTGGATAGGGTAGACAATAGATAGGATAATTAGGACTCGAGTAGGTGAACTATATGAGTCCCTATCCAATACTGTATAGTGGAACTACGAGTTTCCATAAAGTTAAAAAATATGTTTTACTATCACCATTGATTAAATTTACCGTGGGTGATGAAAATAATTTTGATATATGATTTATGAGATTTTGGGTTAATTCATACATCATGAATAGTAATGTAGGTTAACATTCTATGTATATTATTGTTACTATGATGCATATTAATTATTTAATTAAATGGATTGATTTGTGTTATCGGTTCTGAATAGTTTTTCATTGTATGTTATATCTATTTTTCCATGATATAGTTATATATCTTTATTGGAATTAATTATTTGAATTGAGAATATTTTTTTGTTAGTTTATATATGATTATTGTGACTAATGTGCTGGTATGGAGACCAGGGTTAGTTTTAATAGGGGTATACCTTGGTTTAAAGGTATACCCCTAGGAGAACCATGTTTGATCATATATATTGATTAGGTTTTATCCTAATCAATCTATTTTATTTTTTGAATTATTCCCTCACATTACATAATATGTTGCCTCAACATATTCTTGTTGGACTACTTGGGAAGAAGGATATAATACTCCTACAAGGTAGGATGTTACTGCTTTACCACATGACGTGTAGGAGAATATAGTCGATCATTCTCTATCACTTACTATTCAGTTTAGGTGGTAGGGATACTTTATCTAGATTTCTTTTGTATAGTGACCATCTTAAGAATAGGATTTTTGAAATATGGTTGAATATGTCATGACTTTCAACTCCATTATTCTACATCCTTTCAGTGCACTATAGTCCCTTGGGATTTTGAGGAATGGTTTGAAATCATTATGACTAACCTTGACCTAGTATAGACTCCAAAGGATCGAAAATTTAAGCTGATAAATCTCATGTTAGGTGAGAAATCCATTTTCATCCCCCATATCATATGGAACTATATGAGATGAAGGAGCTCAAGGTGAAAAATGACAATTTGTACTATAGAGGCTTTATTTGTTTTTTGTAAATCATAATGGGGTTCACCTATGTTTCTCTCCAAGAAGATGGATAGTATTACTTGACTCTGTATCAATTAATAGATGTTGAACCAAATAATGATAAATAATACATATCCCTTACCAAGGATTGATGATATTTTCAATCAATTATTGGGAACACAGTGGTTCTCGAAGATTGATCTTCTATCAGACTATCACTAATTGAGATATAGAGAGTAGGATATTCTAAAGATGGTGTTTCGAGGTAGGTATGGGATGTATGAGTACTTGGATATGTCATTCAGACTAATGAATTCACTGTAAGTTTTCATGGATATCTTTAACAAGATCTTCCACACATACCTATACTCATGTGTTGTGGTGTTCATCAACGACATCCTCATATACTCACCAACACCATAGCATTATGCTAGGAACCTCAAGATAGTCATGAGTACACTTTTGTCACATAGGATTTACACTAATCTATCAATGTATGACTTCTTGATTCATTATAGGAAGTTCCTAGGACATGTGGTGTATAATATGGGTATATCCATAGACCTAGAGAAATTAAAGGTATTCATGTCCTAGAAATGTACCTGGAACTTGTTTGAGATTAGGGTCTTTCTGGGTTTAGTAGGTTATTAACAATAGTTTATCTAGGACTTCACCTGATAATCATCACACATGACAGCGGTGACAAATAAATGAGTAAAATTTCAATGGATGGACTAATTTGAAGAGGCATTCTTTGATCTAGAGAGGATATTTACTACACCTCCAATGCTTATAATTCCTAATCCTAGGATTGCATATACAGTTTACTATGATGAATCCTGAATTATTATGGGAACAATACTGATATAGAGAGAGATGGTAGTACCTTTCAGGTCACATCAGTTGTGACCCCATGAGAGAAACTACCCTACTCAAGACCTTGATCTATAATTCATGGTTCATTCTCTAAAGTTTTAGAAACAATATATTTTTAATGAGATATTTTTAGTATACACAGACTATAAGATCTTTCATTTTATCCTTACACATTGGTACCCAAACCTGAGATAGAGGTGTTAGGTTGAGTTTATGAAAAAATTTTACTTCAAGATGGATTATTCACTAAGTAAAGGTAATATTATTTCATATTCTATTAATTTTAAGGTTTATGTTGAGTATGATCTTGGTGAGTGGCCCTCAGAGTAATAGTTTTACTTAATGAGCTTATTAGTTGATTAGATGATGGATGATTCCAAGGATCAGGGATCGATGACTTATTCCTCTTTAGTGATCACATATTACATGGTAAAATAGTTAAATGCATGACAGGAGACTGATCCAGAGTGTGCTATGATGCAGGAATATCAAGCTAGAGGTGATATGATACCCGAGTTTTCATTGGCCAATGACGATGTGATCCTTTTTCATGGGATATTGGTATTATATACATCCATTATTAGGTATATGATGAGATATTTATGTTCCTATATATTATTGGTACATACTTGTGTGATGAAGATGTACCATGACTTTATATGACAATTCTGGTATCCAAGTATAAAGAAGTGCAGCACTGGGTTTGTGTCTTCACACCTTACCTTCCAGAGGGTAAAAGATGAGCGCCATCATCCGGGTGGGTTGATCTATACACTTATAGTTTCCATGTGTAAGTGGTATGAAGTCACCATGGACTTTGTGATGATGTTAATTAAGACCTTGAGAAGTTGTGGTACTGTTTTTGTGATTGTCGGTTAGCTATAGAAATTTTCAGAGTTTTTCTCCACCTTAGAGACTCACTCAGTGGATGATCTGGGAAGGTTGTTTGTACATGATATCATATACTTACATGGAGTTCCCTTGATAATTATATCTGATATATACACATGTTTTACATCCTGGTTTTGTAAGGTCTTGTAGAAAGCCTAAGAGACTTATTTGTGGTTGAGCACAGCATGACGTCCTCAGACAGACAAATAGTCCAAACAGACTATATGCATTCTATAAGATATTATTAGATCTTAAATTCTAAACTTCAGTGCAGCATAAGATGATCATCTATACTTGGTTGAATTCACATGAAAAATTAGTTTCCAGGCTTTGATTCAGATGGAACCATATAAGTCTCCTTATGAGAAGTCATTTCGTTCACAACTTTGTAGATATGAGGTGAGTGAGGTAGAGGTTATGGGCCCTAATTTGGTCTTGGAACCTTCAAAGATAATTTAGAAGATTTACAAGAGTTTGATTATAGATCAAAGTTATAAGCAATCGTATGGCGATTTTAAGAGTATACCTTTGGACTTCACTATGGTCGATCAGGTTTTTTAGAGTGACTCCTCAGTTAGGACACAAACATTTGAGGAAGTGATTTAACCTAAAACCACATTTTTTTGGACCCTTTGAGATCATCGAACAGGTTGGGACAGTGGCATGCCATCTGGATATTCCTTCTCACTATTGAGGCATGCCTGATGTGTTCCACATTTCTCAGGTCCGAAGGTACACACCTAATCCTATGCATGTTATAGACTATAAGGATGTTGATTTGGAGCTAGATACATATTATAAAGAGCGCCTGGTATGGATTATGGAATGGTTAAATAAATTCCTTCAAGGTAATGTGGTGCCACTTTTCTGAATTTGGTGGCAGCATGGAATGATTTAGGAGGAGGCATCATCATAGGAATATGATTTTTAATTTCATCAGCCTTAGTTATTCAAACAATACCACTAGAGGTAATTATCAAAGATAATAATCCATTGGAGGGGGTAATTGTAAAATTCACTATTTTAATGATAATAAAACCCTTATTTATTTGTAATTTATATGTGTTTTTTCTGTAAATTGAATTTTTCAATTAAAATAAACTTATAAGTGGTCTTATGGATTCACATAAGGGTAAAATATCAGCTAAGGTAATGTATCATTTTTATATTAAAACACTTTTATCATTTTTAGAGTTAGGTGTGGAGTCAGCGAGGGATTCTGGGGCCCATAGAGTCTCAGTGTTGATATAATAAAAATAGAAAATATATTATATTATACTTATGAAAAAATTATTGAAATAATGTAATATATCATGAATGATGTTTTATATAGAAAATATATTACCATTATTAGGTTCAAAATATAGTTTTTACACTAGGAACGATAAAATATTTATGTGTGTCGAGTATCTGGTTTGATCACACCCCTTTTTTGGTGTTTTATACTTTTTCATTTATTATTTTATTTTTATTTTATTTTTATTTTTATTTTATTCTTTATTCTCCATGATACAAACCTATATTCTCACATGTCTAAGACCCAAAAAACATGTAAAATCATCTATTTTTACTAGTTTTATTTTTCAATGCCTTAATAGGGTGATATTAAACACTCTATCATCAATCTTCAGTCGAATCGCAAATTAAAATTATGTCTTTAAATTATGCCAAATGTGTACATGTCTTTGAGGTTCTAAATATCTAAATGATTTGGTTTTGGTTTTTGGTTTATTTGGCTCAGTTCTATTGACCTTGAGACTCTTTTGTGTGCTATAGGTGAAGCCCTAACGATTCGATTAAGAATTTCTTCTTCCAAAAACAAAATTCCTGATCTCCTTTGTTTTCCCCGGGCAATGTGAATAATAGGAGTAAATAGGTTGGTTTTCATTTTTACTTATTTTTACATAAATTTTATCTTTATTCTAATATTATGAAAAAATGGTTTATTTTAAATTAATGTGATTAAACATAAATTATCAAAGGATAATTCCTAAACAAATTATCAGAGGATAGTTATGCGAGATTATTATAAGATAATAATATAGAATTACCAAAGATAATTATAATTAATTATCAAAAGATAATTCCATGGAATTATCAAATGAAAATTTATAAAAAAAAATATCAAATGTTAATTATGATAAAGTATCAGAAGGTAATTATAAATAATTACCAAATGACAATTATGTCAAATTATCAAAGGATAATTATTAGAAGTTATCAAATGATACTTACATAAAATTATAAAAGGATAATTTATAAAAATTATCAAAGGATAATTTATAAATTATTATGAAAAGATAATTAAAATTAATTATCAAGAGATAAAGATATATAATGATTAAAGGATCATTTATTAAAATTATAAAAAAATAATAATGAAAAGTTATCAAAAGATAATTATATATAAATATCAAATAATAATTATAAAGAACTACCAAATAATTTTTTAATTTAATCTAGAGATATATTTATATTATCATGTGTTATTTTATAATTATCCTTAAATAAAATATTTATATTTCATGTGTTTTCCTAAAATGAAAATTTATAAATTATCCGGGAGAGGGAAAGTATCATCGCATGTGGTAGTTTATTTATTTTAGAAATAAAATAGTTTATTTTGGTTCTAGGAACCCTTGATGAATCTTGAGATCTGAAACATCAATGACTACAACAATAAGGGTCAAGAGCATTTTTTCTTGACTATTGTGGTTTTCACTCTATATTTCAAACCACATATGTTAGTTTATCCTTATCATTGACATTGATGAATTTGAGGTAAGAAGTTCCTGACCTTTTGAGGATCGTGTACACAATTGTTAGAATGGTTTAATTCATGTGTTAGCATGATTGTGCTCTCCGTTGACTAAAATTGCTTTTGGGTGAGTGTGTTGTCATGTCACTAATATATGATATATGTTCTATGAGAATTGTTAGAGTATATTCTTACCATATTTTATTTTCTTCATATGATTTTATCTTTCTAATATGTTCCTCGTGATTCCATGCTATGTATATCATGCTTTACCTAGTTGTGTATTATCCTACCTTTGGAGGTTTTGTTCTTGGTACATAGGACATGTGACTATTGTAGGATGATTACCCCCTAGAGTGGGTGTGAATGATTTGAAACAATGATGATAGTGTAGCATGATATCCTTATGGGTCAAAAATAACATGATTTATTAAGGATAGAAAAGGAAACATGCCCATTGATTTGATGACTTGTGGATTCCAAGTATCCTATTGACTTGATGCCTGATGGATTCTGAGTATCTTTTCAACTCAATACATTATAGATACCAAGTGACATGACAACAACATTGACGGTATTTTTCAACCTTCTAACACCTTTGACCATTATTCCAGAATGGATTAAAATCAGGTACAATTGGGGGTTTGTGGTGGATTGGTTAGCACATGACTTATCTGGTTTTGGATTGTATGTTATTATGTTTGTTTTGTATTTATTATTCCCATGGAATACACTTGTTAAACTCTATCCCACTTGCTTAAGGATTCATTGGTAATTTCCTACTAAGTCTTGTACTCACACCCTACTCAGTAATTTTTGTGTGCTTGTAGTTTTTAGGACTAGAGATCCAGTGAAGGGAAAGGGCCCTATAGTGGAGGGAAGAGTAGAGGAACACAAATCTAGTAGTGGAATAGGAAAGACTCTGGGGGATCCCACTTTTTATTATTATTTTTACCTTTTTATTATAAATTATCTTGGCTTGCCACTTTTGGTGTCGATTATTACTTGAATGACATGTATTCCCTTTTCATTCTTTAGTTTCTGCATGTTCACTCTAGTTATTTATTATATTTTTTATGATTTATTTTTGATCCTATGATAGAATAATGAGGGTATAGTATCCCAATTGATGGACTCAGACCCTTTTTTCAAGTCATAAACCTCTAGCGTATGGGGAGGCATGCATGAGTTCATGCAAAATTTAGGATCGGACCTAATGGTTTGGGTATAGGTGTTACAACTTCCTTATCAGGTAGTAAAGTAACTCGGTGATCAGTGGAAGCTAATGAATTTTATATTGATAGTTTCTATATGGAAATTGGGATAACATGTTCACAACTTACTCAATATATTTTTTTTATACTATTTTTGTATTGAATCATCCAATGTAATAATCTAATATTCAGGGTCAGAAATTAAGAGAAATTATAAACAGTGGGGAGAGAACTAGTCAATGGTATTTTCTTATTGATGTTGTCATTATTTTTAAAAATTATTCAGTGATTCCTTTTTCATAGAGGAGAAAATTTTGGATATATTCTTATTTTTCTCTGTGGTATATTCATCCAGGTGACCCAGATTTATTATGACATGAAACATCAGTACTAGTGGCATAAAATTATGAGATATCATTGATCATTATCTCACTGTTTCTCTTTTATGTGAATAAAATCTGGATATTAGAAACCTATTAAAGTGTTTATTTCCCACCCTACCCAAACCAACCCAACCTACAAATGGAATGATGTATCTATAAATTAAGTTTTATGTGAGCTCAAAATTCTTATGGAGGGAATGTTTTTAGGTGATCATTTATCAGTAGATGGAAATAAGGTTTTTTCCTTTGATCATAGAAATCTATTAGGTTTAAGATATTGTGATGTATTGGGTATAATAAGGTATTAAGTTTCCCAATGTGACCTCAACATCATTATTATAAGTATCTTATGAGAGTTAATAATATTTGATTATATAATTACATGACATGTCATATTAATACTGACGATCAATTGGAAAGGTATGTTTAACCTATTGAAGGTATACTTATTTTTTAGATATTAAATTTTAGTGTTTTATGTAAATTTATAAAAAAAAATTAGTATCAAGGGAAAATGACTATCATCTATCAATGAAGATAATTTTCTCAAGGCACCAGATTGTAATTCATATCAACATTCACTAAATTTGGTCATCTCTAATGGATCCATTTTATGGGACCATGTATATAGTATGATATTATAGACGAATATCAATTGATTCAAACTATTTTAAAAATCTAATATATCCCTGAATCATCTACAAAATATCATTATAAACCATTGGGATGTTATGGGTGATTGAGTGATATGAAATTTTATCTTAGACTAGGACATAGATATTGCTTAAATGAAACTTAATTCCTTGCTAAATTATGTCAAGTCATTTAAGATTAAAAAAAGACTTAGAATAGTTTTATAGTGGATGGTAATACTTATCTAAATATCTTGAATTATAAAATTTTTCATATCTCCTGATTTAGAAAGTATCATCCAAGTTCCTCTCATTCTCTTGATTAAATGATCCAAAATCTGGAGTATAATTCCTATTTATGAGAATAACCAGATCATATTATCAATCATCTATTGATTTTTTGTGAGAGGAATTTATTCTTTTAACTTATATCCTATAGTATCATGATTTCGGTTCAACCATGAGTTAAAATATAATTCTTCATTGAGGGAACATTAACCTTGTTTCTTCTTAGATCAATTATCTCCATAAGAACTTTTTAGGGGTAGGAAGTGACATGTTGTGGTGAATTGTGACCCTCATAATGTCACTTTTTGATAATTATTTTGATTTATATTTTTTTAAAAAAATTATTTTGATCTTTATAATGTAGATTTTGAACTTTTAGGATATTTTATATGCAATATGGTTATGGTGTATAATTACCTTAACCGTGCATAAAAATCTTCCATGATAAAAATACATTTCTAAAGGCAAATGCATGGTTTTCTAAACCATGAACCCATTCTAAACATAAATAATTTATTTTTATAAAATTAAATTTAAATAAATCTTAGAACCATTTATTACTATATAACTCATATATGTATTAGTCATTCGCCACCTCATTTCCCTAAATACCTTTCTTCCTCTGTGATTTTTTGATCAAATAGGTGTGATTATTCAAGGTTAGTTCATCAAAATCACTTTATTTCTTGTTCTAATTTCTCATTCTCTCACCTTTTTCCCTTCATATGGTCATAGAAATCTATGATTCTATCTCACATGATTTCAACTTGATTTTTTCCAAATTTAGGTTTTCTAATCATCATATAAGTCTTTATCTTTATTTTTCTCAGTCAATTAACACTTTCACACATTGATTTCATCATTTTTTGGTAGGTGGAACTATGTATTTTGATTTTTCACTAAAACAATGAATGATTTCATGTTTTATACCATATATTAAATGCAATAAAAAATATATTATAGAAATATGATAATATTATGATGTTTTATGGTTGTTTTCTTTTTCATTATTTTTAAATATCAAAGACCTTATCAACAAAGTATATATTATATATTTATATAAATGTTCACACTAAGTGTTTATGAAAATAACATATATTTTTTTAGAATTATACAAATGAAAAAAAAATATGAAATGATTTTTTATGATTTATAAAGAACAGATAAAATGTTTTTTTATTTTTAAATTATAAAAAAGTGTTTTTATACTTTAATTTGATTACTTGTATCTGTTATTTCTATATTTTTGTTACCTATTTTCATAATTAAGAAATGATTTCATTTTACTATTAAGGAAATACATCATGATTTTCATCTTATTTTTCTAAACATCATTACTTATTTGATATGTTGTAAATATTGTATTTGAAGGTTCTGGGTGCAGCGGAAGCACGTGGGTGGATGTTCCCACTTTGCTTTTTTTCATTAACAATGATCAATCCCGGATCAATACAACGATAAACGCAAGTCTCCAAGGATCAAATCACAGAAATGGACAAAGAAAAGGAAAGTCCCAGAACCACAAAGTAGGATCGTTACAGGTTGAATATAATCAATTTAATTAATTATAAAGATGTACCTTTCGGGTGTTCTTTTTTCATTGATGTTCTTGATCACATTGTTGATGTGATCTGTCGTTGCATCACAGAAGTCAAGTGTAGCTTCCTCTAGTAGTGATTCACATGTGCACCTCATATCTCTGGACATTGCCAAAGGATTCTCTGGGTGCTAGCGTGGAGAAGCCTTTGCTTGTGTTGCCCACCTTAGATCGTCTTGATCCAATGGATGAGGATCTCTCTCAGTCTTGAGGGAATTCTTGGAGTAAGGAGTTCTCTCGGCCTTGAGGGAATTCTCCAGAGTCATTGTGCACAACTATTCTCTTGGGTGTTGGAAAAGAGTTGGGGTTGTGAGGATATTTATATTCAGGTTTCAGGTTGTAGAGTTATGACAATAAATAAACGTGTTACGCATTTTATTTATTTCATTGACTCTTATTTAAAACCCCCATGTCGAATAATTAATTCCTTGACATGCACCCATGCTGATTACAATAAATATCATTTAAAACAATATTATATCCTCGAAATCCCGACTAGAAAAACTACACGACGTGTATTAATAAATACATGGCGTGTACTTATTTTTCATTAAAAACTACACAGCGTGTACATTCAATGTACACGGCGTGTATATCTTGTTCTCATTTATTCGTTTCCTTTCCATAAAGAAAAACTACATGGTGTGTAATTATTAATACACGGAGTGTACTTGTTTTCCATGAAAAAATGCACGGCTTGTAATCTTTAATACACGACGTGTATATCTTGTTTTTCATTTCCTTCTTCTTACATCATTAAAACAATTTAGGCTTCCTTGAATAATTATTAAACCACGTATGGGAATAATCTTTATTCTACTTGAGATACTTGAATAAACTTAGTGTGTGACCCTCTAGGCCTCTTTCACGTTGGCATTAGGCGGGCTTTCCTAAAGTCCAAGATTACTGTCTAGCAATGGGTCGAGGCACCCAAGAGAAAGAAGTTGACACCGCATTGACGTATCACCTCATATGAACGTTTACTATGTAATTTAATCCCTTTGTCTGAATATCTCATCTACCGGGTTTCATGGAAGTGTCAAAAACCTATATGCTTGATCCGTCGTTCTTTGAATACCTAAAATAAACTCATCGTTTACACCATGTCCATTGCATTTAATGTGACAGTTCTATTTCAATCAAAGGGATGAGATATCAACTTCCATAAATGGAAGGGACAAATCCTTCCTTGACTTATCCATTAAGAAAATTTCACTCATGACGCACCCAATGTACCCTACTTCCCGCCAACTGTCTGTGTGAAGGTTTTCGTCAGTAAATCTAAGTGCATGAGTCATGACATGAGTTAATGATAATCTTCTAGTCTAAGGACCATTCCACACGCTCGTAGATAGAAATGTCTGATGACACCAATACATGCGGAATTGCTACTGGCGGGTCTGTTCTCATAATCTCCCATCTTGGAGATTACCAAGTGCAAACTTCATGAGAGAGAGTCTCATCTTCTTACTAGTACTCACACATGATAGTCTATATACTATGTTTCCCATCATAGTATGTCATCCAATCATAGAACTTTATTTAAGAATATTGTTATATCATTTCAAGGTTCTCATCATAGCGGGGATCTTCCATGACCTTATCAATGAAAAAAATATTCCAGGACATTATTATATTATAGTCATGCAGAATAATGATCAATATATAATAAGTGAACAGTCGTGTAATCAATGTAAAAAACAGTTGGATCTCAGGACACCAACCATTAAAAACTCCCACTTGGACTAGAGCCAACTGCCTATGACTTTTAGTCTGCTAGACCTCACATGATTATCATGTTTCTGCTGAGTCAAGGCTTTATTCAAGGGGTCCGCCACGTTGTCTTCTGTGGAAATACTGCTCATTGCAACTTCACCTCTCTGAGAAAAATCCCTCAAGATATGATACTTCCAAAGTATGTTCTTTGTCCGCTGATGTGAACTTGGATATTTTTCAAGTGTCACCACTATAGTATTACCACAATAGAGTGTGATAGGATCTTTACTGCTCGGTACTACATCCAACTCTTGGATGAAGATTCGCATCTATACTGTTTCTTTAGCTGCCTCAGAAGCTGCGATATACTCGGAATTCACTGTAGAATCTTCCACCACACTTTTCTTTGAGCTCTTCCAGCTCACTGCACCTCTATTCAAACTGAAGATGTATCCAGTCTACGACTTCATGTCATCTTGATCAGTCTGGAAACTAGAATCTACATGTCCTCTGATGACTAGTTCCTCATCACCTCCATAAACCAAGAACTATCCTTAGTACGCCTCAGATACTTAAGGATAGTCTTGACTTCCATCCAATGGTGGTCTCCTAGATCAGCTTGATATCTTCCTACTACACTTAATGCGTAAGAAACATCTAGCCTCGTACATTGCATATCATACATGACTGACCCAATCACAGATTCTTAAGGGATCCTTGCCATTATCTTTCTTTCCTCATGTGCTTAAGGACACATTTTCTTGGAAAGATGAATGCCATGTCACACTGGCAACAATCCCCTCTTGGACTGTTCCATATTGAATCTCTTCAGTATCTTGTCAATGTATGTAATTTTACTCAGGCCCAACATTCTCTTGGATCTATCACGATGTATCTTGATCCCAAGAATATATGATGCCTCTCCCAAGTCTTTCATGGAGAAGCATTTATGCAACCATGCCTTAACTGGCTGTAAGACAGGTACTTCGTTTCCAATTAGTAATATGTCATCAACATATAATATTAGGAAAATGACTGCACATCCACTAAACCTCTTGTAGACATAAGTCTCACATTCATTCTTAACAAAACCAAACTCTGTTACGGCTTCATCAAAACGAATGCTCCATGACCTTGATGCTTTCTTTAATCCATAAATGGATTTCTATAACTTTCATACCTTGTTGGCATCCTTTGGAGTCACAAACCCTTTACGTTGTGTCATGTAGACATCTTCCCGGAGGTTCCCATTAAGGAATGTTGTTTTGACATCCATTTTCCAAATTTCATAGTCATGGTAAGCAGCAATGGACAATAGGATTCTGATGGATTTCAGCATTGCAACCAGTGAAAAGTTTTCATCGTAGTCAATTCCTTGACGTTGTCTAAAACCTTTTTCAACCAGTCGTGCCTTATAGGTGTTGACTTGCCCCTCTATGTCCAGTTTCTTCTTGAATACCCATTTATTACCAATAGTCTTTACATCAACTGGTGGATATACCAAACTCCAGACTTGGTTTTGGTACATGGAATCCATTTCAGAATTCATGGCTTCTTTCCACTTGACAACGTCTATGCCTTCAACTAATTCCTTGTAGGTAAGAGGATCATCATTGTCAACCAATAATGAGTCACCATCCTCGGTGACAAGAAAACCATATCGTTCTAGTTCTCTCACCTCTCTCATGCTCTTACGCAGTTCTTATGTCTCTGGAACAGAATGTTCTTCCATGGGGCTTGGTGGAATCTGTTCTTGTACCAACTCTTGTGTATCTTAAGCCTCGACTTCATAAAAGTTTATCTTGCTCCCACTATCTCTTTTGGAGATGTGCTCCATCTCAAGGAATATGGCGTGTCTTTCCACTGTAACCTTTTTTTATGAGGGGTTGTATAGGTAATATCCCCTTGTTTCCTTGGGATATCCTATAAAGATACACTTTGTTCCTTTGGGTGAAAGTTTTTTACCTAAAGAGGCCTTAACAAATGATTCGCTACCCCACACATGTGAATTCGATAACATGTCTTTGCATCCACTCCATAACTCGTATGGAATACCATTTATCGATTTAGTTGGTACTTGGTTTAGTATGTGTGCTTCTGTTTGTAATGCATATCCCCAAAAGGATAATGGAAGACTCGCATGACTCATCATTGATATCACCATGTCCAACATGGTGTGATTCCTCCTTTCACTTACATCATTCCACTGTTGCCTGTAAGGAGGAGTGAGTTGAGATATAAACCCAAACTCTCGTAAGAAATCAATGAAGTCCTGATTAAGATATTATACTCCTCTGTCTAAGAAGAGTTTCTTAATCTTCTTACCAAGATGGTTCTCAACTTCATTCTTGTATTCTTTGAACCGATCAAAAGAATTTGACTTATACCTCATTAAGTAAATATATCCATATCTACTAAAATCATCAGTAAAAGTTATGAAGTACTAGAACCCACCCCTTGCTTCAACTAGAAATGGTCCACACACATCTGTGTGAACTAATTCTCGAATATATTTTGCTCTTTAACCTTTCCCACTAAATGGGGATTTGGTCCTTTTTCCTTGTATACACACATGACATACACCAAGTGGTTTTAGTTCGAAGGAATCTAAATACCCATATTGATGTAATTTTGTCAAAAGTTTCTAATTGACATGACCTAGCTGGTGATGCCAAAGTTGGGTGTGGTATGATTCATGTGAATTTACTTTTTCATCAATTACCATTACTTGGTTTGTGTAGTCTAACACATAGAGGTCATTATATAAATGTGCCCTACCAAAACAAATGCTATCTTTATAAAAGTAGAAACATCCACTTCCAAACTTGAAGATGAATCCATTAGTATCTAATCTGGATACTGAAATAATGTTTTTGGTTACATAGGGTACATAATAAAATCCTTTCAAAACCAATACCATCCCAGCAGGCAATGTGAGATGGTAGTCTCTGACAGCTATAGTAGCGAGTCTTGCTCTGTTGGCTGCTCATAGATCCACCTCACCTCGGTCAATCTTTCTGAATCTACTTGGTTCCTATATTTGGATACAGATGTGAGAACCACAACCAGTATCTAATACCCAATTAGTAGAAACAGATAGATTGCATTCGATAATAAACGCACCTGAAGCTTCCCCTTGCTTCATTGGCTGGGTGCAGTTTTTCTTCCAGTGGCCCTTCTTTCCACATGCGAAACAAACAGCTTCTTGTTCCCTTGACTCCCCTTTGATCTTCCTTTTCTTGGAAGGCCTTAAAGAAGCTTTGGGCTTAAATCTCTTCTCCTTCCCTTTCCTTTTATTCACCATGAGGACAGAAGGCTTTTCATGATTCATGTCATTGTCCACTTGGCGAATGAGGATAAGAAGATCAGACAGAGACTTCTCAATGTTGTTCATGTTGAAGTTCACAACAAAGTTTGAGAAGATCTGGGGAAGTGATGCAAGAATGAGATTGGTACCCAGTTTTTAGGGGAGTTTAAACCCTAGAACCTCCAAGTTCTCAATGTAGCCAATGAGCTTGACTACATGAGTCCCGGATGGGGAACCCTCTCCAAGCTTGCTCTGGAATAGAGCCTTAGAGATCTCAAACGTTTCATGCCTTACTCTCTCCTGGTATAGACCACGGAGGTGCTCGAGCATGCTATAGGAATCCATTTCCTCACAAGACTTCATGAGCTCACTAGACATCGATGATAGCATCAAACATTGAACGTCGAGAGCATCATTCAAATGTTGATCGTAGACCATGAAATCTTCATCACTCGCCCTAGGGGCAGAAGAATCAGGAAGTGAGGACTCCAACACGTAAAACTTTCGTTCATGGCGTAGGATAACTCGAAGGCGCTTAAACCATTACTGAAAGTTACTACTAGTGATGATATTGTCTTTATCCAGAATTGATCGCAGAGAAAATGTGTTTGACAAGTCTGTCATTTCGATTCTACAAATTAAAAGAACAGATTTATCAGTACCTTTTGATTACATTTTTTGAAAAATAATAAATGAATTTATTAATTCTCCCACTATTTTATCAAGTCCCAATGGCCATCACCATTGAACTTGGAATGTCCAGTTTCTTTGACATTCTAGTGGCAAGGATCCATATTCCCCTTCGTATAACCCCAACAAGGGTTGGTCAAGCTATTTGAAGGTATTTAGTTAGGTAGGTCTTTGCCAACTGTGAGCTTACAGTTCCTTGATCTGTTGAGTAGACTCCTCAATCATGAAATCCTGACTTGGATTTCCTCAACTCTTGCTTCCAATATTACATCAAGTCTAGCAAGGGCTACTCCTCTTGATGTAATATGGTTAAGT
>CAUJRU010002718.1:0-35000 GCA_963277665.1 Viscum album
TATTCCCCATTGGACTTCTAAAAGGACCATAAAATTACATTTCCCACGTTTCTTCCAAAAATTGGTGCTCATCATGGAATTCTTTCACCGCTTGGACTTTCAGTACATTATAACGCATCAAATTTATATCAAAATACTAAATAATAAATCCCCACCATGCCAGACATCGTGCCAACATAGGATGACTAAGGATGAATTTTATTGGGTTGTTTAGAGAGACCAAGTGGGTTTAATGATGTTGCATGTAGTGACTCATCTTTTAAACTGTAAAGAATAATTCTAGGAATCTGTTCTCAATATTTGAATATTGAGTTTCTGCATCAAGCATGGTTAGACTGATATAATAAAGACTGATTTCATTCCCAGCATCATTTTCTTATTCAAAGAAGGCACATTGCGATTTCTTTAAGGATGTCTCATAAAGAATGAGTTGATTTCCTTCAATATTTGGAATCAATACGAGTGGGATCAAGAGGTATTTCCTGAGGGTATCAAAGACCTCTTTTAGGTCATTGGTCCATTGATGTTTCAACCCATTCTTCATCAATTTGGTGAAGGGAAGACACATTCTTGCTAGATTAGCTATGAATCACTAGATATAGGCTAAGTTTACTTGAATTCCTCTAAACTCTTTCATGTTTTGAAGTGGTGGCAAGCCAAGGATAGCTTTATGATTACTAAATATAGTATCTAGGTCTATCAGGTGAGTAGAATGTTATTTGGATTTGACCACAATATCATCAACATAAAATTCAAATAATTTCCCCAAGAAGGGTTTGAAGATGTGGTGCATTACATGTTGATATGTTGCACCAACATTCTTTAATATAAAGGGAATTACTCGATATAAAAATATTCCTTGAGGGGATCTGAAGGGTGTAAATTCTTCATCTTCTTGGTCCATTCACATTTCGTTATACCCAGAGTAGCCATCCATGAAGGAGATATCCTAGTATCCAATTGTTTCATCAATTAGGAGTTTTTTATTGGAACTGATAAGTCATCTTTGGGACAATGAAAATTGAGATCTCTAAAATCAATAAAAACCATGATTTTCCCAATCTTATTTTCACCAAGAAAATATTGTCTAACCACTTTGTATATTTCCACTCTCAGATGATATCATATTTGATAAGATATTCGACCACTTCCCCGAATTTCGAGGCATGATTCAGTTGTGTTCTCCTAGATGCTTGCTTGTATCCCTAATGATCTTCTAGAAAGCCGAAATGATGGGCATCCACCTTGTGGTCAAGACCTGGAATTTCTATATAATTCCCAGAAAATAATCCTTGTGTTGTTTTCAAAAGGATGTATACACCTTTTTCACTTTTATAGTCATGGTTTCACTAATCAGAGTGGAGGTAGATCTTCTTATGTACCCAGATTAATTTCATTGAGTTCATCTGTAGTGGTGGAGACACCTTCCTCTAATATTAGGGTTTCATCCTTGAGGTTTTCCATTTTATTCCTCTTCTTCATGTATAACTTCATCTTCTTCTTATACATGTATTTATCTTCATCTTATTAAAGGGTAGGCGATGAAGAAATAATTTTAAATCTAGGGTAGGAGTCATTATTTAGATATTCTAAAGAGGATGTAACCATATCTTGCACAACTGATGATGAAGGGTAATTTTGTAGCTCTGAAGGGAAAATGATGGGTTTAGAATTAGCATCCCAATTTTTTCCATAAGTGTGGAAACTTCTTCTAGACTATATGATGATGAAGAGACTTGTTAAATCTCAGTGGATGGAATGAAGACATCTCTATTTAGGAATTCACCACTGATAGGTGATTCAATGATTTCTCTTGTACGGTTAGGTTCTATTACCACAACTAACATTACAGAATCCACTAAATGAGTGCTTGTATTTGGGCCAACCCTTTCAATTATATTAATGGGTATCACATTATTTGTAATGATATTCTTGAATGGGTTAGATGGGATCTTTTCTAGACCATTCAGAGCATTGATTCTAGTAATATCATTTTCTATTGACTATTTTCTCTTTGTATGATTGAATTGTGAATCAATGTACTAAGCTTTACACTTCTTGAATGGGGATTTATCCACATGAAATATACCAATTTGACAATTGAATAAATATTTGAGACATTGGTGACATGATGAAGTAATTGTCGTATGCTGATGTTTCCATGTTCATCCAAATAGAACATTGAAATTCATGTCTTAACAGATAACCAAGAACTATAAATAAGATATGAGATCCCCAAACTGAGTTCTGATTGTAATCTCACTCATATATTCTTTCTCAATCCTTTTTTAACCCTATAACATCAAATTGGATGGAGGGAAGTGGGATTTAGTGAGGCCTAATCCGCAAAGTGTTTGAATAGGAATGAGGTTGACTCCTAAGCCATTACTAATGAAGGATCATTGGATGTTTGTGTCATTAATATTACCAAATATGTAAAAGGGTCTGATGTTTCCATGTAAATCACTACCCTCATCATAATTAATGAAAGATATGATAGCATGGAAATCTACCAGATCTTTCTCTATATGATAAACCAATGCAGCAACAACCATGACTTGAAACTCTAGGGGGGTTGATAAAGAATAAATGAGTGCTTCCCAGAGATACCTTGATAAACTCAGGGCATCTGGGATCACTAACTTGTATGGTACTTGATTCATTTACTTCAACGCATCATTATTTTGATCCAAAGGAATGTGTTTCTTAGCATAGAGATGCTCTTTTTTAGGTGTCATGGAAGATGGTGTTCCTGAAGTGGATGGACCCTATTTTGGTGTAGAAGTAAGAAGTATTTATACTCTTGGTGGATTAGGATAACTAGGTATGTTTAAAGACCCGAAACTTGACGTACATGGACATTACATTACTTTTGCGGAATACTTAGTACATAACAAAAACACACACACAAGGACCGTAATAGTTTAGTGTCTTTGGAAACTCGGAACGTAGTCTTCTAATCGTGGTGAAAGATCTTCAATATCTCCCATAAAGATCTTCCCTTTTTTTACCTAAAACCTTTTTTTATATCCTGGGGAAAAGAAAACATAAAAGGGTGAGCTCAAATGCTTAGTAAGGGTAAACAAAAGAAAAATCAATCACATCATATTCATAAGAACTTAACTTTTGGAAATCTTAACCTGTAAAAGAGAGCATAATTTCATAACATGGGATAAATCATAGTACTGAAATGAAATCCCAATAATCATAACTTAAAACATGAAACTTTGTGGCATACACACATAATCATAGAGAATCATTTCTGGTTAGTTAAGACTCATTTCCAAGACTATCTTAGTGGACAATGTCCCTTTCTGAACCGAGTCACCCTCGTTTCAGTCCTGTTTCACTGAACCGGTATAACCTACCATTCCAGCCATGTCTATCTCATGAGATATAAAATCTTTACCCAATCCATTGGTGGGAGATATAGGTCCCACCCTTCTCATAATGATACCATTCTCATGTGTGCCACAAAATCATAAATCATACATCATTTCTTAACCCATGTAATAAAAATGGGAATCTTAAACATCGTGACATCATAAAACAATTCATATAAGATGAAGGAATTCATAAAAATATTTCCATCACAACATAATCAAATTCATGTAATAATAGGGATAGAAACAGAACCCAATATTATTTTAGATGGAAAATAATTTTGATAAAACACTTAAACTTCATTCTTGAGGAAAATATCCTTTCTACTTCAAAAACACTTTTCCTTTCTTAACATGTCATAAAATTTTAAACTAAAAGAAGTTGATTAAAAATAAACTTGAAAACTTGTAAAGGAAGATTCTTGGAAATAATGTTTTAAAAATCCATTCATGCCGTATAAGTTAAAAATAACATTCTCCTTGTACTTTTTTCAGAAAAGTCAAAAAGTACCTTATATGGTAACCAAAGGAAAGATTCCATTCATACAATGTGGTAAAAAGTCAATAAAGGGTAAAAATGAGTTTAAACATTCATGGAAGAATGGTAAACATTTTATAAAAAAAATTTAGAAAACATGGTCATGGATGATAAACGTAACCCCAGTAAATAATTATGTATAAGCAATCTTGGATAAAAATGAGATTGAAAATTTATCCCTTACCTTAGGTCTGATTTGCTTCGTAAGTTTCCGAACCTCCTCTTCTTTTAAACGCCTCCTTGAATCCTCCACTTAGGGAACTAAGATTGGTCTTTGAATAAGACCAGGACCTCTAGGATTATTCTAGGGAAGTGGAGAAGAGATTTTGGCAGGGTTTGGCCAAGCTTGAATGCTCAAATTGGTGTGAGGAGGAGAGGGAGGAGGTGCCCTTTTATAAGGGAGGAGAGGGGCACCTTAGGAATATCTCAAAATATTATTTTATATTAAAGTCAAAATCGGTTTATAATGGTTCCAAAGGGTCTTATTTCGAAGGTAAAGTGGGGATGGGTCGAAATCCTATCAACCAATAGGATTTAGACAAGTTTAGGTTATTTTTTTAACCTTATCAATTAGATTTAACTCTAAGTTAAATAATTTAACTTTTACCGTGTCTTTTTGTTTTCTTACACTATATGGTTAATACACTTACTATAACATAAAAAAAGAACCCCAAATTGTTTATTATTAATATATATATCCTTATCTAAGTCATTTGGCCGAACCTTATATTTTTAGGAATAAAATAACAATTACTAATATAATATTTGATTTAAAAACTATTTTGTGTCAATTTTGACACTATTTGATATATGATTATTGTGAAAGTCATAACAGAATTATATGTTCGAACCAAGTTGATTACATCAACAGTAATATATCATAGTAAACTATAAAATTATTGGAATTCATAAAAAGTCTCAAATTACATTTATTTGGGCATTTATAACATCAATTATGTTAACATTTCCTTAAAAGGGTAATTACTGCATCATCGTTGTGTCATAAATAAATTAATTTATTTAAAGTCTAAAAATTATAAATAAAATATCATTATGTAGGAAATCTTTTTAGATTTCTAATTAATATTTATAATCTAATTTATCTTATGTATAACCCAATATTAAAAATGATTTACTTATTAACCTTTGATTTTAACTATTTTAACCCTTCTTTAAATAAATTAATAATAAATGTCCTAATCTAATCCAAGTGGTCCTAAATGGTCATATGTTATTCCTAAGGTTGTTTTTGATCGAATTAAACTTATCCAATAGAATTAGGACATGTGTTAGGGTAATATTAATATCATATTTACCCTTAGTTACCCTATTTACTATTAACCGCGGTAAAAAAAGTAAAAAGTTACTATTCACCAAAAAATTATTTTTATCTCATTAAACCACATTTTACTTACTGATATCAACCGTGTCTATCGGATTTTCGAAATTCCATTCACAGAAGCAGTAAAATTATGTTTTATGCAAAATTCAGTTTTTAACCTACCACTTAGTGGTTTCACTATTCATCAAAAATTGAAAGTTTTCAGAAAAATACCAAAATTTCACCCTAAGCTATAATTGATATTCCGAATTAAAAAATGATTTCTATTTTACAAAATTCCCAACATATAAGTTGCATTAATTAATTTTATAATTAATTTCCGCTTTCACAACAAACAACGTGTTTTTTAGAGATAATAACTATCAAAAGATTAACACTTGTTTATGTCTGGTGTAAATGTGAAATTACATCCAATGACCAACATTGTATTGAATTGTAAAAATATATTCTAAATATAATTTAAAACCACTCAAATTAAAAATTTATCACTATTAATTATTTCGATTAAAAAAGTTGTTTTTAATTATAATTTAGTAATTTTCACTATTCATCAAAATATGAAAGTTATCCGAAAATTACCAAAATTTCACCTTAGGCTAAATTCGATACTCGGAATCCAAAAATGAAGTCCATTTTGAGAGCTAAAATTTCTAAAATTTTAAAAGGTGGTTATTACTATTCATAACGGCTAGTTTTAATAATATTTTAATAGCATATCGTTGTTTAGTGAAACTCGTTATTGTGTACTACACATGCTATCGAGGAAGGTCGCGATTGCGTGTATTGCAAGGCAAGTCAAGTATGTGTGTTGTGAAAGCTCCTTTTGCTGTAGCGTACAACACAAGACATTAATAAAATTAAAAAGAATATTTTTCACAAAATCTCAGGCTGTTACAATATGCCCACTCACCAAGGAGGTGGTTTCATAGACTCTAAACATTCTTCCATGAATTTTCATGTTAGGGAAGACCGTCTCATGTGTTGAAAAATTCCATTACTCCCATTGAGCCGACTGGAGGTCTCTCTAAAAAGTTTCTACCACAAAAACAGTTCGAGCATGGGTGTATTAGAGTATGGTTCCTTTCACGACAATGTCCTCCCATATACCCTTGAACCTGATGACCTCTTCCCCTAGTTCCCCAATCATGTGAATGGAAATATATTTCATGATTAGAATCATAATTTTGAGTAGGGATATATTAATTGAATAACATTAATATAACCAGAGATCAATTCCTCGTCTGATGAAGATTCTTTATAGCAGGTTGACTCTCGTTGTGTCATTTGGTGGGGTGGTGTTCATTCACTTGAAATCATTAGAATAAAATTTTCTAAGGTTAAGGAAAAAAATTTCCTTGACACAAACTCATATTTTTCTATTTTATCCTTACTCTTATGGCCATGTTTCTTCATTGAGAATTGTCCATCAGAGGACTGGTATTTTGATAAAGATAAATTTTCTTTAGTGGAAGTGTTATGAGACATAGTTAGTTGTTTCAACGATGTTCATAGAATGGAATGAGTTCTGTTGATTTCTTTTTGACCATCCAATAATCGAATTTTGGAGAATAATTAATTTTTATTTCATTCCTCTCACCTTCTTCCTCGGGATCGGTAACAATAAAACATACTACCTAGGCTGGTGAATTTTTCAGATTCACTTTACCGAAGTCCTATATCTTTTATAGGATGTCCTTAAAAACAAAAAACTCTTGTATGGGGTTCCCCAACATATGTTATAAAGGAAAATATATTGGGAAGTACTTTTCTCTTTCTTTTATAGGTTTTTTCAGCCTTGGAATCTGAACAATGATTTTTTCCAAAAGCTAATATGAAGTAGCTGTAGACTTGGTCTTTTCAAAAAAAATTGACCATGTATTTCAACTCATCATATAGTTTATGCCTTTGATCTTTATGATCATCTAGATAAGGTATTATTTGTTACTAATGATCTGTAGGAGGATACCAATGGTATGATTAGGGATATGGAGAGGGATCGGGTACAGGGGCCTATATAAGAGTAAATATAGTGGCCTCTATGTTTTCTAATCATATTCCTAGAGATCATGGGATTACTCTAGATTTGGATATGGTCTCAATTGTGGAGTTTTCCACCTATTGATAAATCGAGGCCAGATCCTGAAACCCTCCTATGTATTTCACAGGTACTAATGGTGTGCCGAACATATCATGTATATTTTCTAAGCAAATGTGAAATAAATATTCTTGAGGAAGTGGTATATTCAAGGAGTATGTTAATCCTTTCCACTGAGTAAAGAAATTTGAAATGCTTTTATTCTCAATTTTCTGGTAGTTTTTGAGATCAAAGATTATTTTCATCGAAATAATTGAGTTGAACTAGAAAAGGATCCTCTGACATAGATCTTCCCATCCAGTGATTTATCAATATTGTAAGATTGTGTACCATATAAAGGTCGTCCCCTATAATGATTGATCAAAGAATCTGAGTTTCATAACTTCTTGTTTCTTGGGTTTCACCATCATGGGATCACCACAAGAGATGAAATGTGTCACGTTTTTCTCCAAATATTCTGATATATTGAAGATTGGAAATGTTTAATTCACAAATTCTGGTGGGGGAGGAGTCGGATCTACCAATTGAAGAAAATCTTTCTAATATGTATATACCATTTTGTTTCATCCTTCCATAGATTCCAATTGAGTTTCTAATTACACAATGGTATTCATAATCTTTCTACGAATATCTGGCTGAGCTGGGACCTGAATAGGTGTAGAGGTTTGAGCCTGAACTAGTGCAGAAATTGGTAGGACCACTGTTGGTGACACCACTGGTATCTATCACGGGTAACCAATAGGGGTAGGCCAAAAAAGTTGTGGCTGACTATACTCTAGTTGTACTTGCAATTGATGGAATTTATTATCTTCATCAGAAATTTCAATAAACCCTCTTTTTTTGAGGTGCTCCTACTAGAATTTTAGGTTTAGGATCTACTTGTGGAGAATATCTGGCCTCAATGCTGCCTTAGAGTAACTATACATTGTGTCTTCACAACCTCTTCATCTCTTTATCTTGATGAGAAAATATTTCCTCAAGAGAAATGGATTAACCTTCATCGAGAGAAAGGTGAGAAATGGTATGACCTTTATGTTTTACCTTATTAAGCTCCATTAAAATAGGTGGAAGTAGATTATTTGAGGGGATACATAAATTTTGGGTAAGCCTCTGATTTTGGGTATGCACACCTCTTTAATTTTATTCATTTTGTAATGTATTATGAAAAAATAACTTTATCTTCTAAATCCCCTAAACAAATTCATTTTGTAGGGGATCTTCAGTGATGGAATTGATGAAATTCATCAACACATAATGAATTACTTGAATTCTGTCAGTATCTTTGTGAAATCGTATTCTTCAACACCCTTCACGATACTTTTTCCTCCTATTTTTTGGTTCCCTAGGAACTACTTAGAGAATAGTAACAAAAAGGAAATCCTCATATAGTTATGTTCTACATTCATTTTCTGACTTCCTCACTAATTGGGAGAAGACTAAATTCTGCATAAGAGGGAATTATGAATGTGAAAATTCTACCAGTCCCACGGGCTGGGGCTCTTCCTATTTTTCTTTATCACCCATTAGGGCTCTGTTTTTTTGACTCTGGAGGATGGGTTAAAAAATCCCCTAGCCCTGTGGGTTGGGGTTGATCTTGAACATATATGGATGATATCTGCATAACTTCTCTTTTGATTTTATGAATTTTGGTCCAAACATTGACTAGGTTTATTATCTAGAACTCACTTAAATCACCTACTTCATAAGACTATTGTGTTATTTTATACATTTCCACAATATGATGGTTGACATCCTCTAACTGGGAGGCCTACTCGATGTTCTCAGAAGCTTGATGAAAAATAATCTGAATAAGATTATATCTTTGGGCCTTACTTTGGTGGAAGTTGGTCGAGGCATGTTCTTACTGAGCATATATTTAGTCATGAATAGAATTTTCATGTTGTATTTGTCTTGGGGAAATAACATTTCATGACACTACTTTTTATGGGATTTTCTAGCTTTGGTGCATAGTGAAATTCAATTCTCCATGTGAACCCCATCCTCTTATATGACAATCAGGTGGGGTATCTATGATCAATTATTGCAACCTCATTAATGCATTGAGTAATTCATGTTGAAGGGATCCCTATTACTTCTCAATTTTTGGATGTCAGGAAGCCAGGAGATATGCCAAGTAAATTTGTCACTTCAACCCCATTATTACCTTGAAATGACTTTGATATTCGTCCTATAGTAATACATTGGCTTTTAAATGATGTAGAGTATTCCATATATTGAGTCGGATATCATGAATACAATATTCTTCCAAAATCTCTTGAATGTTGTATTGAGAGTTGTCCAATGTCCATAACATGACTAGTTTTTCACCCTTACAAAAGCATTTCTTCATGTTTAAAAAATCCTCTTCATATTTTCCAGAGGTTTTGTAACACCCCAATATTTTGGAAAATCATTTTTTTAATTAATTAATATTTTTCATATTTTTCATTTCACACAACTCTAAAAATACACTATTTTATGTTTATCTTGTGATATAAACAACACTGCATTTATCTTTAACTACATGAAGCACTTAGCTCAGCTTGTAGTACATACATCATTGAGTTAGCTTGCAGTACAGACAAAACCGAGTTTTACCATCCTTAAAGAGAAAAACTATTTTAAAACTCCATTTTAACACTTTTATGAATTTTTATTTTATAAAATTATCATCATTTTTTTATTCATAGTGTCGAGAATATCCTAGGGGGAATTTTTGGGATTTTTTTGAGAAACTTCTTTTATTTATGAATACTGAAAATTGCTATATTTTAGTTAAAACCCTCCTTTTCGTTTAAATCATTATTAATGATAAATAATATTTTATATTTTTTAGATACATATTAGATAAATTATACATCTATTTATACAATTAAGTTTATGAGAATTAATTTAAAATTAAAATTGAATATAAAATCTTATCAAACTTTTTAACATTTTTCTACTTTAAAAACCCATTATCTCACCATGTTTGTGGGATTAACATTAATATTAATTTTCCCACATCTATGATTTGAATTTTTAACATCTGACACACATGGTTGTAAACAGTATGATATTTTTGGTCCAATAAGATCAACTTAAATTTATTATCAAAATGATTAGTGAATGTGATTAAAATTAATTACGATTATTAAGGTCTGATTAAGAAAACTAAGGGACTAAACCTTAATCAAAAGATCCAAAACGACCTGTACACTTGTCCAAAATCCATTTTATACCAATATCTAGACCATATATCCACATGGTTTGAAATTTATGCATTATTTGGATATTATTAAATGGAAGTTCCCTATATAAAAGGTAAGGTAAGGAACAAAGACAAAAGGAGAACATTCCTTACTTTTAACCTTTATAAAACATTAATCTATGTTCAAAAAATCATATTTTCGGTTTTACATATACATTGATATATTTATGGGTTATTTGTATCTGAATAATTTATCAATAATTTTTAGATATGGTATAATTACTTAAGATTCTTAATAAACACAAACATAGTTATTATTTAGTGAATAATTAACTAAAATTAATGATACTATAAATACTAAAAGTGAAGTTAATTGATTTAATCATTGTATTTATTTATTTATTAGGAGTAATATATCATGTTACCCATAATTAAACCTTATATTTTTGAATTACAATATTATATTTATATTTTAAAATATACATTAAAAAAATAATGACAAAATTGACATTATTGTTACTTTACAATAAATTAAATTTTATTAAACGATTTAAAATTAAAAAAATTCAATTATACCATGTGATTTTTCTGTGTTAATAAATATTATATATGGTATATTAATGGTCAATGTTATCTTTTATAATTAACATATTGACCCATATGTTTTAAAAAGGTTGTCTACACGGTTCGGGTTTAAATGATGTTTTAGTGTGTCACGTGATCTTGTTTTAAATTTAATTTACAAAACACATGGGAGATTTTTTATAAATTATATATCATATTAAAATTTAATTTTATTTATATTGAATAATAAATCTCACTTTATTCTATACTTAATGGTTAAATTAATTATATTATAAAACTAGATTCTTTAATAACAACCAAAATTCTAAAATTGGGTAATTTGAGATATTAAGAAACCAAATTATTAATATGCACATATTTTTGGGTGGTGGATGTTTCAATAGGCCATGATTACTCAATACTCGATTTTTTCTATTTTTGAGTCACTTTAGGTTGGGTATACCGCCCATTGATGAATATCTTATGGTATTTACAAGAGTGTGGCTCTCCCTCCACTATAAAAATGCATGCACTCTACCACTCCATCACACCACTCAAGCCACTTGGATCACCCAAACTCTACTCTAATAAGATAAAAACTTACCTACCTTCATCCTAGAAGCCATAAATTGGGTAGAAATAAACTCAAGCAATCCTTTTGACACAAACCAAAAGGAGTTAATTGATTTATAGGTGGTTTGAATGAGTACGACGAGAGTCGAGACACAAGGTATGGGGATTACATATCACTTTCAAATTTCGTGAGATACTTGTAATGTTCACAAATATATAATTTTGGTGTGGGGTATGTACTTCCCATGAATGTATTATATGGATCTTATACTTAAATTTATGGTTATTCACATTTTCATTTTATAATCCTTCTTTAATGGGGTTTAAGTTTCAAAAGATACCAAATCGGTAAAATAGTTTTGTCTCCATTTGCCTTATTTGAGACTCATGTTTTGTTAGGAACCGAAACTATTTCTTAGAGGTGTATATAGTTCCATTTTACATGTATTATAAAGAATATAAATATTTTCATGATATTTTGAGTCTCATTAAAGTTTATTTCTTACATGGAGATTACTAACCCAAGTTACCAAGTTATAAGAGTTTATTAAGAAATCCTCATAGATTTTGGTGATTATTTATATTTATGCTTCATTTTATGAGATATTATTATCCATATCACATACATATCCATGAAATTTATTCTATATTCATGATATACTCATTTATTAGTACCATTTTATACTCTATTCCAAATGATGGTTAGGAATGTTTTTCAAGAAATCCCAACATTACACTCCCTTCGGTCAGAAATCAATGTTTAATAAAAAAGGTTTAAAAGAATATTATACCATTACCCAATAGTATTTAAAATACATATTAACCCTTTTTCTATTTTATCAATATATTTAAGGAAATCATCATGTATCTTTTCAGACAATTTATTCATTCTATCCTTTTACTGTGAAAAAAGGAATGTTCATTTTACCTCATATGACATGTACATATTTACCCATCATCATTCATTTCAATATTAATTTTAACTTTTAAAAGGTTGATATTAAAAAAGATTGTTTAATTTAAAATTAATTTTCGTGGAAAATGATTTTTTAAATTATTTCAGGCCTTCTTTATATGTTTTCAAGTTATTTTCTAAGAAACTTTTTTTAAATTGGTTTATATACTAAAGGAAAATTTCAAAGAAGAAAGGAAATTTTCCTTGAGAAATGCTTTTGAAAGATATTTTAAAATTATTTTCTACCTATGATGAAATTAGTTTATGTTACACATTTCATACTAGAAAATGATCTAAAGGTAACATTTATATTCTTTCAATGAATATGTTATAATTAATGTCACTTTATTTATGAAGCATGTTTCCCTTTTATGCGTTGTAGAACAATCCTAAAATAAAGAAGATTCTTGGGTTTTATCCCAAGCCGAAAATAAATTGAGTTCATGGATTATAGCCCAGGCCTAAAAGAAATGAGGTTCATGGGTTGTAGCCTAAGCCTAAAATAAATAAGTTTCATAGGTTATATCCCAAGCCTAAAAGAAAGAATGGTACCCAGGTTATAGCCTAAGACCAAAAATAATAAGGTGCATGGGTTGTAGTCCAAGACTAAAAGAAAGTAGATACATAGGTTACTAACCTAATCCCGAAGTAGGTACATGGGTCGTATTCCAATCCAAATATGTTATAAAGGTCTTGGTAGGTATCCTTAACATAAAATTTTCTATTCTTAAATGTAAGCCCCAAATCCAATGTCTTATTCGTTAGTTAGATTTCTTGGATCATGATGTTTATTTTTTTTATGATTCATGTCTTATAAACTACCAAGCTTTATCCCATAACTCATGTTCATGAACATTGATATGCATGGAATGATCTCATAATGTTATGATCATGTTATCATACCCCTACGTTCATGTTTATGCTTACATGTCACCGTTGTTTACCCTTACTAAGCATTTGAGCTCACCCATTTAGTATGTTTACATTATCCAAGTTATGAAGAAGGGTTTTAGGTAGAGGTAATAAATGTGGAGATATTTATGGGATGTGTTGAAGATATTTCTCTGGTATAGAATATTCTTTTCTATGTTTCAACATACATATAAACAATTATAGTCCTCGAGAATATACTTGTGTAATGTACTGAATATTCATCTAAAATGATGTAATATCCATATATGTTAATCTCGTATCACTATAGTTGGTATGAAAGGAAAGTATTATTAAATCATGGGAAACAAAGATGAGAAAACATTTTTGAGATCACTAGGTATATTTCTAAGGATATGTCTAAGGATGTATCTAAGGATAAATCTAAGGAGGAGTTAACCCTTAGGAATATTTCCTAGAATTTTTAAAAGGATAAAGTGATTGGTTACCTAAAAATACATCCATGCCTAGATACTACAATTGGATGTGGCTCTGGCATAGATTTACCGATGAGTAACAACTCCAACAAGATGTTCTGGTGGTAATCTGTTACACGACAACGGGTCTTGCTGCACACCGGGTTTGACACTCCTAGGAGATATGCTTTGGGAATTCACAAAATATTCACAAACCATTATTAATTATTTAAATATAAGTTATTTATAAATAACCAATGATTAACCTATATTTTTTTAGATTAAGGTAGTTTACATTATTTATATATATTATAAGTAATTTTTCATGATTATGTAGTTTTCATTTATGATATATATTTCTCACCGCAGGATTTATGGTTTAAGTAAATAGAGTGAACTAGAACGAACATGGTTAAATTTTAATATTTTAGACATGGAAAGTATGAGCACTATGAAAATTGATTTACCAAGTGGAAATATCATAAATAGAATTATGAAGGTTCTTATTAGTATTTTTTATGCTTATAAAGATAAAGAGATCGAAAATGACATGTGAAAGGTATGTAATGTTCTTCCAGTATTGTTCACATTGATCATAATAAGATTGATTAGATTGAGGCTGAGGAACATTAATATGTGATTCATATTTCATATTTAATGAAAGAGGTATTATTGAGTAATTTTGTGAATCTTGATTGATGTTTTAAGAATAAATTTTGATTAATAATGTATTTTGGAATTCAAATATTATGTTATATGAGTCATGATATGTGTAAGTATTTTCTATATAAGTTTTCATTAAGGATTGAAATGGACATGTTGAATGGTGGTCAAAATATAGAAAATTGATTTCGTGGGATGTTATTATTTAGATTAAGGTAATGTAACCCTTAATTAATGTATGGTATTGAGATATTTATGTTTGGATAAAGACATGATGGATATAAATAAGTAAATTGGATGGTATGGATTACCCTGTAACTAATTATTGAAAAAGTGTTCTATGTTAGAACATATGAAGTTTATAACTTCTTGGAGTTGAAGAATATATCTATTAATCATGAGAATTAAGAAAATGCATGTTTTCCAAAATTATTTATAGTAGTTATTATTATTACCATGTTGCGATGGAATATACAATTAGATTATTCACTTGTTTGGAATGTGACAACCAAGTGGTAATTTGTGATATGTGGGGGATAAATGTTAAGATGATTTTGTTACTTCTTTCTAATGTTTTGGATTTTCATCATTAGTAAGGGTTATGAGTTTAACCATTCATGTAAAGATTAAGTTAAACATCTGATGAAGTCAGTAATATTAAATTGTTATCTCTCCATGTGAGGATTTATGCATATTGGATAGCGCGTTCAAACTACATTGTGTTGATGATAACTAATGAAAAATGGGATGGAATATCATGATCTATTAGTACTTCAGGAATAAAAAATTTACCTTCCTTTTTGAGGAATACTTTATGTGGATCAATAAAAAAAAGATTGATGTTGTCCTAAAATTATGCAAGTATATCTTTCAATGAAAATAATTTAACTTTAGGAAAAAGGATCTTGAAACCAAAAATGTTGTCATATACCTACATTTTCGATGAATCACAAGGTCCCTTAGGTCATCTTAAATTTATGGTCTTGTGATTATTAAATTTTTCCTAACCATGTTCTCTATCACTATCCATCTGAACTTGATAGTTATATTTTTCTTCCATGTATATGGTTTTACATTCCACCTATGTTCTTCTATGTGGAATCCTTATTATATGGGATCCTGGGTAACCAGTATGGTTCCAACATTCATTTTTAAGCAATGTTTTAGTATTAAATTTTAATATGTGGGTCTATATGAATGAAACTTTCAATTATTAAACCATTGATAACCCAGATGAATTTTGTGGGAGAAATTCATTTTAAGGGGGGTAAAATGTAACGCCCCGAGATTTTGTGAAATATTTTTTTCAAAATAATTAATCATATAGATACTTTGTATTTCACACAATAGTGAAAATGGATTATTTTATGTTTTTATTGCGATATACACAACACCAGGTTGACCTTTTACAACACGAAACACTTAACTTATATTGTGGTAAACGAAACACTGAGTTATCTTACAGTACACACAAGATGTAGTTTTAACATCTTTTATGGGGAAAAAATATAAAAACCCAAATTTGAAAATCTAATAAATTTTATTTTTTAAAATAAACAACATTCTTTTATTCATAATTTCGAAATCATCCTATGGTAATTGTTTGGGATTTTTCTAAGAAACTTATTTTTTTTTTATGAATAATGAAAACTACATAATTTTAGGTAAAAAATGCCATTTCATTTAAATAATTATTAATGGTAAACTATATTTTAATTTTTTTTAGAGTCTCATTATAAATATTATACATAACTTTATTCAATTACATTCACTATAATCAATTTTACAATGAAATTGATTATAAAGACTTATCAAACTTTTTAACATTTTTCTACTTTAAAACCCCATTATCTCGCCCTGTATATAGGATTAGAATTAATACTATTTTTCCCACTTATGTGATATGAATTTTGAAACAAAAATATACACGGTTTTAATAATTATGATATTTTTGGTCCAATAAAATAAACTTAATATTTCTAAAAACAAATAAGTGATTGTGATTAAAATTAATTACAGTGCTTAAGGTACGATTAATCTTTAAAAGGAACTAAATCTTAATCAAAAGAACCAAACTAATCTATAAACTTGTCTAAAACCCATTGGATACTAATATGTGGACCTTATCCTTACATGTTTAAAACTTTATGGGTTATTTGGATATTATTAAATGGAAGTATTCTATATAAAATGTTATGTGAGGAAAAAGGCAAAAGGGGGTGTCTTCTTAATTTAATAATTTATAAAACATTTAGATATGTAAAAACATCATTTTTTCAGTTATAAATATAATTTTGAACGATATATTTGATAATTTTATAATACTAATTTATTAATAATTTATATAGATTGTATAGTTACATAAGATTCTTAATAAACACCAACATAGTGATTATTTAAACAATAATTAACTAAAATAAATGATACTATAAATACTAAAAGTGAAGTTAATTGACTAAATTTTGGTATTTATTTATTTATTTAGATGAATTTATGATTTTACACATCAGAAAACCTAATATATTTTAATTCTAATATTATAATGATATTTTAAAATCAACATTAAATAAATAATGGAAAAATTGACATTATTGTTATTTTACAAGAAATGATATTCCTATTAAATGATTTAAAATAAATTAAAATATTATACTCTTCGAAATCATTTTTATGTGTTAAAAAATATTATATATGGTGTATTAATGGTCTAATTTATCTTTTATAATTAACATATGGACCCATATATTGTGAAAATGTTGTTCACACGGTCTAGGTTTAAGTAGTGTTTCAGTAAGTTTGGTGTGTTTGTTTTAAAATTAATTTCAAAAACATATGGGAATTTTATTTTATAAATTAGATATCATATTAATAATTCATTGGATATATATTTAATAATAAATGAAACTATAGTTTTTTATTTATTGTTAAATTAATTATATTAGAAATGTAAATGCTTTAATAAAAACCAAAATGATAAAATTGGGGATTCATTGAAGTTAAGGAACCAAGTTATTATAATAAATATATTTTGTGTGGTGAAGGTTTTAATCAGCCATTATTCCCCAATAATATATTATTTTTCCATTTTTGAGGCACATTAGTTAAGGTATACCACCCATTAATGAATACCTTTTCATATTTACAAAAGTGTCACTCCCCCCCACTATAAAAAGGAAATCACTCTACCACTTAATCAAACAAATCAATCCCCTTGGCTCACCCAACCTCAACTAAAATAAGATCTCCACTTCCCTCACATACTACTAGAAGACTTAACTTATGAATAAATAAACTCAAGGAATATTTTTGGAAGAAACCAAAAGGATCTACTCTATTTAGATGTGGTTTGAATGAGTACGGTGATAGTCAATACCCAAGGTAAGGGGATTTCATATCATTTTTAATTTATGTGAGATACGTGTTATGTTTTCCACTATATACTTTTTTTGGGTGTATGTAATACCCATTATTTTATTCTATGTATCTTATAATTAAATTTATGGGTATTCACATGTCTATTTTATGATCCTTCTTTCATGGGTTTTATGTTTCAAAAGGTACCAAATCGTTAAAATAAATTTATCCCTATTTTCCTTTTTTTGAGACTCATTTTTTGTTATAAACCTAAAATATTTATTCGAGGTGTACATGATTCCATTTTACATGTTATATCATGAATATATATTTTTTCATGACATTTTAATCCTTGTATAATTTCGTTTCTTACATGGATATTACAATCCAAAGTTACCAAGTTATAAGAGTTTATTGAAAAAACCTCATCTATTTTCGATATTTTTTAGGTTTATGATTAATTTGGTAAAATATTATGATCCATATATCTATTAAATTCATTAATTTTTTCTCCTATGGTTTTCCTTGATATACTCATGTATTAGTACCTATTTCAACTATTTGGTCCAAGAGATATTTAAGAAAGTGTTTTCAAGAAATCCTGACATTACCCTCCCTTTGGTTAGAAATATATGTTTTCTAAAAATGGTTTCCAATAATATTATACCATTATCCTATATTATTTAAAATACATTTTATCCCCTTTTTTATTATACCAATCTTTTCACGAGAATAGTTTTATCACTTTATGAATATGGGATTCCTTCTAACCTTTTTATCGTGAAAAAGAAATGTTCTTTTTACGTCATATGACATGTATGGATTTAACTATCATCATTCCTTTAATGATTAATTTTTACTTTTAATAGTCAAATCATTAATAAATTGGTTTTTAAAATTAAATTTCAAGGAAAAAGGTTTTCAAATGATTTAATGTCTTATTTATAATTTTTCAAGGTATTTTCTAAGAAAATGATCTTTAAATGGTTTTATGTATTGAAAATATTTTTTCAAAGAAGAAAAGATATTTTCCATAAGAAAATTTTTTGAGATACTTTTCAAAATTATTTTCCATCTAATATGACATTCATTTATGCTACACATTACTTTCTAGGAAATGATCTGATGGTTTCATTAAAATTCTTACTATGAATGTGTTATGCTTAATTTCAATGTCTTTATGAAGCCTGTTTCCCTTTCATGGGTTGTAGCCCAAGACTAAAATAAATAAGGTTCTTAGGTTATATATGAAGCCTAAAATAAATAAGGTTCATTATTTGTAGCCCAAGACTAAAAGAAATAAGTTTCATGGGTTGTAGTCTAATCCTAAAAGAAATAAGGTTCATGGGTTGTAGCCCAAGCCTAAAAGAAATAGGGTACTCGGTTTGTATCATAAGATAAAAAATAATAAGGTACATGGGTTTTAGCACAATCCTAAAATAAAGTGGATACATGAGTTGTTATCCCATGCCCGAATTACGTACACGAATCGCCCAATCCTAACATGTTATAAAGGTCTTGGTAGGGATCCTTGACATAATAGTTTCTATTCTTATATCTATGAAAAAAATCATATGCCTTATTTCATAGTTATGATCTCTAGGATAATGATGTTTATTTCCTTAAGATTCATGTCTTATGAACTGCCATGCTTTATCCCATAACACATGTTTATGATATTTGATACGGAGGTTATAATCTAATAATGTTATGATTGTGTTATCATACCCATATGTTCTTGTTTATTATTACATGTTACCCTTGTTTACCCTTACTGAGAATCCAAGCTCACCCCTTTCTTATGTTTCCTTTCTCTGGGTTAGTAATAAAAGATTTAGGTAAAAGTACTAATGGTTGAGATCTTTATGGGAGATGCTGAAGATCATTCCCTAGGATAAAAGATTTTGTTTCTATGTTTCCAAATACACATTACTATTATGGTCCTTAAGCATTTATTTTGGTAGTGTACTAAATATTCATCTAAAATGATATAATATCCATGTCTCTTAAGTTTGGGTCTCTACAGGTTTATCTACTTGATCATATCAAAGTTGACTTTTTCCTTCTGTTTTATTAGAATCGTCATGATTGGTAAAGTGATATTCTATTGTATTATAAGATAAATGGCCCAAGGGTGGTTTGGAGAATGACCATTGCCTTGGGTTATCTTTTGGTTGAGAAATAATTTCACCCACCACTGATAAGACATCAGAAATTTTTGTCCTTGTATTTTCATGTTTTTCAAGATAAGATGGTTTTCTCATCACTACATTGTTAGTTGGAGATTTCTCTTCACAATGAGAATCATTACTACAGAGAGAAATTTCATAGAAAATTTCATTATGGGTAGGAAAATCATTGTGCATTATATCAAGGGGTAAACCTTTTTTCTCCCTCGACTTCTGGCCATACAAAGGGTTGTTATGGCTCTCATCAAGAGATGGGATATCAAAATTGACCAAATTTTTATGATGTAATCCTTCACGAGAAAGTATCTAATGAGTATCTTGGGAGTTAATGCTACTTATCCCATAATTTTATAATGGGAGAGTAGGATATTAAGCTACAACAGATAAATGTTTGAAGGCTTCAAGAACTCCAACATTAGAAGGATCTAGATCGTTATCTCGATCTTTATATTCTAAATGTGTTTGGTAAACCTTTTTCTTAGATGCCTTCTTACAGGAAGTTGGGGAGAATTTATGAGAAAAGTTATTATCATGGGCAATTGTATGTGACTTCCTTGGAGTGGCCATAATAATAGGCTGATTATCTTCAATTAGATAAGGTATATGTGTCTGATCTGGTTTCCCGTAGGATATGGGGAGTATTCCCCATAACCATACTAGATGGGAACAATGGTAGGTATCTACTCTGTGGTGACCTGTTGATGAGCCACCCTTCTTGTGGGGAGAGAGTTATGATTATTTCCCTCAATTACTATTGTTTAATCAATTATGACATTCTAGAAAGTCTCTAGGATATGAGGAGGAATTTGTGTCTTCCCTTTCACCATTTCCAAGATGTTCTTCGTTAATTCAGCAGTCGTAATGGGAATATAAATTCATTCTATTTCTGTTTTAGGGGTATTCGCATGATCTAGTCCTACCTTTCCTTTCAATGGATACTATAATACATGTGTGTTAGATAGGAGAGATGAGTCTTCCCTCTACTTGTCATTGGGACATTCCAAATGAATTCTCTATGTGCTCCAAGAAAAATCTGATGCTAGACTTGATGGGTGTAGGAACTTGTTTATTCCTGCTTGTGGTACACCACAAAATTAGAATGATGATATTCATTGGATGCCACCAGATGAGTCTAGTAGTTGGCTGATTGATGGTGAATGGGTGAATATGCATGATCATTGTTTTCCACCAAACTGGGTTGGTGGTCTTCTCCAATGGTGGAAACCGTAGGATCCTAATCCCTATTAGTCGGTTGTTATCCCCAGTTGGCAGTCTTGTGTGCCCAGGTCTAAGGGACATGGGAAAGATAGATTTTGGAAACACCCTCATCATGTTGAGGGTTTACTGTTGTAGGACACTAGCGGTGGAGATTTTTGGAAGGATCCCATGGGAAGAACCATTGTTTCTTCAGGATGAGGCCATAGGTGCCCTCTTGTTTAACGTCCATGGAATATGTGAGGGATTGGTGATTCTGTTCCGAGGATAAGATCCTAAAATGGTTGAAGATGATGGATGGAACTATCTTCTTCTGGACCACCGGTCATCATTGATTGGAGGATCAGGGGTTATTCTTGGTCTGGAGAGCCTGTCAGGCATCATCCAAGGTAGGAATGGTACCAAGTTAATAGTACTCTCAAACCATTGTGTGAGAGACCCACCATTGAAGATATTGTGTCAGAAATGGAATCCTTCATGAAAACAAGGATATTTCCTAAGTACGAGCTGAGGTGTTCATGGGTGTAAACTTGAAGGAATAAATTTGGATTGTCAGGTGTTCTTGGAAAAGAGTTTTTGTATATATGAAAAACCCTAACAATTATCTTTGGTGTCTCATTCTAGTGAACAAATTCCTAATTTATTACTTTTTATAGCCCTATTTTATTAATTTATAGGGTAATGGCCAATGGGTAACACCATCATCATGGTTATGGATTCACGTCGGGCTCACCGTTTTTTGTTTCCCTCAGAATGTGTGTTATGGTTAGAAATCACTATTTCTGAACGGTTTCCAATATATTAGTTTATGGAACTGAAAACACCCAATGGTTTTGTATCCAAAGGGACCTAATTTCCAAAGGTATTAGTTCATTTGGTTTAATGTTCTATGATACATAAGAACACTCATTGGTCTATAAGATGGGAGTTCGGGCTCGTCACACCCTTTTTTGGTGGAATTATTTCCTACTATGGGACTCTCTTATAAATTTAAGATATGTTCATGAATCATTCGTTAATTCCCAAGTATGAATTAGGTCATCCCAACTTTATTAATCAATTATTATCATGTATGAAATTCAGAATCATCCGAATGTATTCAAGTTTCTTCATCAATGAAGATATCTATGTGTATCTGGGGTTCTACATTGATGGTATCCTCTTTTATACTACTTGAAGATTCTTTATTTGTTATCATAATGATGCTAGTTTTTAAGATGCTCAGTGGGGTACTTTGGGTTTTTATGGTCATCCAGGTAGAAGAATGTCACTGTGGAATTCACCATCATCTAGGGAGATGGAAGTTTACATTGGATTTTTTTTTTCATCCTGTTAAACAGTTGTTACTCTGGTGTTTATCGTTATTCAGGGAGACTGAACTTGTTTTAATGTTGGTATTGAACCCATAGATGGGATTCGTATGTATTTGTATTAATGGAATCAGAACTCATGTTGTTCGGTTCCACCTAATGGGACACATCATACCTTTTATGGTTTTCTTATAAGGACCCAACCATACATTTTAATGTCGTGTAGTAAATACATCTAGGTGGAAGGTTCCAGGTCCATGTTTTGTATGGGAATTAAGCCTAAGCATCCTGAATAACCTGTAAGGAACATGAGATTCCAATTTGACTTGACCCTACAAGGGATATGGCTGAGAGAGAACAAGATTGATTTGGATTTTTGGGTTTGAACCTCATGGAGGCTTCCTATGTGTCCAAGTAATGATGGGAATCAAATCCCATGTAATTTGATAATTATCACTTGGGAGTATGGCCCTTTTGAGACACATAGGTTAGGGCCTACTCATAAAGGGGATTCCCTTGCAATTGGATCCATAAGAGATGTATTAACTCATGGAGGTTTAGGGAGCTTAATTTAGGTCTTACTTATAAATAGGATGCCCTAATTATGGGAATTAAGATTGGATATTAGTCTTAAATATGATTTTCTAATTAAGGGGGTATGATTTATCATTACATGGATGAGATTGTATGGATCTTGGGACTTGGGAAGGATTCATATGTATCCTATTATGGTGGTAATCATTATTCTCATAGTTCAGTAATTTAGGTGGATTTTATGGGTGTTTTGATCATTACAGACCTATAAGCTCGCATGTGTCATGCGTGGTGTGAGAAACAAGATGATGTGAAATATTCAAAAAAAACACACACTTTTCCTCATTTGATGGTATAAGAGGTTAGGGGTATAGTGGAAGAGGCGGTGACTTTGGCGAAAGAGGTCGTGGCTCTGGAGCATCCCTCTATTCAATTTACATTGAACATGGGTCCAATGTAAGGAAGAGGTGAAGGTGAAGGATGTAGAGAGGAGAAAGAATGAAACCTACAAGATGAAAGTCTAGGGTCTTACACCAAGATGGTTTCCATATAATATTTTCTGAAACTAGTTGAGGATCTAATTACTATTTTAAGGGAAAAGTAAGTGTCATCTTTACCCTCTCTGATGGGAACTATAGGTTATGAGTCTTAGAGAAAAAAAGGTTTGAACATGGTCCAAACCCCAATCCTCTAGAAAAATATCTCCCTAACACTTTACCAAGGGTAAGGATCTTTGTGGCCATGGGCATACATGTAGAGACCCATATCCTTGACGTACATGAACATTACATTACTTTTGCGGAATACTTAGTACATAACAAAAACACACACACAAGGATCGTAATAGTTTAGTGTCTTTGGAAACTCGGAATATAATCTTCTAATCGTGGTGAAAGATCTTCAAAATATCCCATAAAGATCTTCCTTTTTATTACCTAAAACCTTTCTTTATATCCTGGAGAAAAGAAAACATAAAAGGGTGAGCTCAAATGCTCAGTAAGGGTATACAAAAGAAATAAAAATCATATCATATCTTTTTGAAAATCATAACCTGCAAAAGAGATCATAATATCTTAACATGGAACAAATCATAGAAGTGAAAATGAGATCCCCATAATCATAACATGAAACTTGAAACTTTGTGGCATGCACACATAATCATGGAAAATCATTTCTTGTTAGTCATGACTCATTTCCAAGACTATCTTAGTGGACAAAGTCCCTTTCTGAACCGAGTTCACTCCTCGTTTCTGTCCTGTATCACTGAACCGAAATAACCTTCCGTACCAGCCATGTCTATCTCATGAGATATAAAATCTTTACCCAATGCATTGGAGGGAGATATAGGTCCCACCCATCTTATAATGAATCCTTTCTTATGTGTGCCACATAATCATAAAACATACATCATCGCATAACACATGTAACAAAAATGGGATTCTTGAAACATCATGAAATCATAAATCAATTCATATAAGATAAAGGAATTAATAAAAATAATTCTATCACAACATGATCAAATAAATTTAATAATAGGGATAAAAATAGAACCCTTTATTATCTTAGATGGAAAATAATTTTGATAAAACACTTGAACTCCATTCTTGAGGAAAATATCCTTTCTTCTTCAAAAACATTTTTCCTTTCATAACATGTCATACAACTTTAAAATAAAAGAAGTTGATTAAAAATAAACTTGAAAACTTGCAAAGGAAGTTTCTTGGAAATAATGTTTTAAAAATCCATTCATGCCGTATAAGTTAAAAAAAACATTCTTCGTACTTTTGTCGGAAAAGTCATAAAGTACCTCGTACGAAAAACGACAAAAGATTCTTTTCATATCTTTTACAAAAAACTTACCGAAGGGTAAAAGTGGATATAAAATACTGTAGAAGGATGGAAATAATATTACATATTGATGAAACATGGATGTGGATGATAAAATACACCCCAGTAAATACTTACGAATAAACAATCTCGGATAAAAATGAGATTGTGATATTTCCCTTACCTTAGGTCTGATTTGCTTCGTATGTGTCCGAACCTCCTGTATAACGATTTAAATAATGTCATTGACTTATTAAAGAATCATATTCATTGTTATGATATCATATATGGTTCACTTATGACATTATATTACCCGTTCTTTTGTAAATTCCATGTTAAAGAAGCGTTTTGGGTAAAATCGTTTCTTTTATCGTAGGTGTTTTGACTTGTTGTTCTTGACATTATTATTACTTATATCATGATTTACATACTTCCAGAATATAAAATATGATTTATATATCATATATATTCAGTATATATATATATATAATAGATAGATAAATGAAATGAAAAACACCGTTCATGGAGACGGTAGTTCGTACGTACGCATGAACGTTGTTTTCCTTTCCTTATTGTCTTGAATGGAAGTAAGTAGATGACATACATATATATATATATATACATAAATCCAGTAGATTTATAATGTAATATATTTAATTATTATTTCTTATATATACTTTATAATCATTCTTAAATGGTTAACATGGAGAATGAATCTCATCGCATCGTGGAGACGGTAGTCCGTACGTACGCACGAGCGATGATATCATTTCCATAAATATTGAATTGAATTGGAGTGGATTATACAATATATCAGAATCAATATGATGTTGTAATAACTATGTATAGTTATTCTTTACACCATTATACCCATCCATGTAAGGTGGTGGTGGAAAATAGATTACACCACGGCGTGGAGACAGTATTCCGTACGTACGCACGCGCGGTGATTTCTTTTTCCGTAGGATGGATAGATGGTGAAATAGGGTTGTTTCATACTTATAATAACATATCAGTATATGAGTGATACTGATGTTATTACTTCATAATGAAACAACCTAAGAAGAAGAAGTGGAAGAAGAAATAAAGATGAAAGAATTGGTAACGGTAATTACCTCTTCTTTGAAGCGCCTCTTTGAGACCTCCTCTTAGGGCACTAAAATTGGTCTTTGAGGAAGACCAGAACCTCTAGGATGTTTCTAGGGATGTGAAGAAGAGATTTTGGCAGGGGTTGGCCGAGCTTGAGTGCTCAAATTGGTGTGAGGATGAGGGGGAGGAGGTGTCCTTTTATAAGGGAGGAGAGGGGCACCTTAGGAATATCTCAAAATATTATTTTATATTAATGTCAAAATCGGTTTATAATGGTTCCAAAGGGTCGTATTTCGAAGCTAAAGTGGGGATGGGTCGAAATCCTATCAACCAATAGGATTTAGACAAGTTTAGGGTATTATTTTAACCTTATCAATTAGATTTAACTCTAAGTTAAATAATTTAACTTTTACCATGTCTTTTTGTTTTCTTTCACTATATGGTTAATAAACTTACTATAACATGCCAAATGAACCCCGAATTGTTTATTATTAATATATATATCCTTATCTAAGTCAGTTTGCCGAACCTTAGATTTTTAGGAATAAAATAACAATTAATAATATAATATTTGATTTAAAAACTATTTTTTGTCAATTTTGACACTATTTGATATATGATTTTTGTGAAAGTCATAACAGAATTATATGTTCGAACCAAGTTGATTAAATCAACATTAATATATAATAGTAACCTATAAAATTAGTGGAATTCATAAAAAGTCTTAAATTACATTTATTTTGGTATTTATATTATCAATTATGTCAATATTTCATTAATAAGATAATTACTACATCATCTTTGTGTCATAAGTAAATTAAATTATTTGATGTCTAAAAATTACAAATAAAATACCATCATGTAGGAAATCCTTTTATCTTTTTAATGAATATTTACAATCGAATTTATCTTATGTATAACCCCATATTATAAATGATTTACTTATTAAACTTTGATTTTAACTATTTTAACCCTTCTTTAAATAAATTAATAATAAATGTCCTAATCTAATCCAAGTGGACCTAAATGGTCATATTTTATTCCTAAGTTTGTTTTTGGTCGAATTACACTTGTCCAATAGAATTAGGACACGTGTTAGGGTAATATTAATATCATATTTACCCTTAGTTACCCAATTTACTATTAACCGCGGTAAAAAAAGTAAAAAGTTACTATTCACCAAAAAATTATTTTCATCTCATTGAACCACATTTTCGTCCTTGATATTAACCGTGTCTCTCGGATTTTCGAAATTCCATTCACAGAAGCAGTAAAATTAAGTTTTATGCAAAATTCAGTTTTTAACCTACCACTTAGTGGTTTCACTATTCATCAAAAATTGAAAGTTTTCAGAAAAATACCAAAATTTCACCCTAGGCTAATTTCGATATTCTGAGTCCAAAAATGAAGTCCATTTTGAAAAATAAAATTTATAAAATTTCAAAAAGTGGTTATTACTATTCATAACGGCTAGTTTTAATAATATTTTAATAGCATATCGTTGTTTCGTGAAACTCTGTATTGCGTACTACACACGCTATCGAGGAAGGTTGCGATTGCGTGTAATGCAAGGCAAGTCAAGGATGTGTGTTGTGCAAGCTCCTTTTGGTGTAGCGTACAACACAAGACATTAATAAAATTAAAAAGAATATTTTTCATAAAATCTCGGGCTGTTACATTCTACCCCCCTTAAAATGAATTTCGCCCTCGAAATTCGTCGGGGTTATAAATGGTTTACTATTTGAAAGTTTATTTAATAGAAACCCACATCGTAAAAAGGAATATCAAAACCAATATTTAAAAACAAAATTATGAAACGTAATGGTTACCCAAATAAACTAATCACTGGGTTTCCACATAGGTGAAAATATGGATATGAAAGAGAAATCTAACCATCATGTTCTGATGGGGAGTGGTAGAGAACATGGCTATGGAAAAGCCAGTAATCACAAAGCCATAAATTTGTGACGATCTAGGGTACCATCTAATTCATCAGATATAAGGGCACTAGGACAACATTTTTGGTTTTCAAGATCATTTCCCTAATGTTGAAGAATTTGAATTAGAATAAATACCTACTTTATTTTGGTACAATCTCACTATTGTTCGTGCCTTGAACAATTTCCACTTCATCTCTTATATAAATGAAGTTGAATTTGTTATTCGTGAAGTGTTAGCAGATCATGTGATAGAATGACGGGGCATTCCATCTGTCTCGAACAAAAGGTTAGCAAAAATTATATACATAAGTCGATCTATAGTGAGATTAATCATATATGGTTCCTAAAATGGACTTATACTTCATATATCATACTGCTTAATATAATAAAACTAGTTTCTTCTAAACAGGGACTTCCTGTAGGCCAGTGGTAGGCGATAAAGGCCAGTCGCACTTCGGTTGTGGGTTCGATTCCTACAGCTTTGTCCGACACGATGGGTTGTCGCCCATCCTGCAGGTTGTCCTTTTTCTAAAACTACATTACTATAACATCCCATCAATAATATCGAAAAAAAACTTTTATCCTTAAACAATACTCACTTATGTCCAACATTATCCATTTCAATCTTTAGTCTTATCCATAATACTGCAGTCCACTCTCATAACATAGTGAAAACGATTACCAGAGATTTAATACCATCGTTGATCCCCATATATCATAAGATATGTTTTGTTGGTCACATTCCAAACATTCAAAGTCATTAATCATGTATTCTCTTGAATAACTTTATGAAAACATGAATGCAGTTTAAAGTTAACACTTTCCACATACCAAAATCCTCAAAATTCTATATACTCAAACCATGATATCACTTAGTCCTTATATCAATCATGAGCTCATGCATACAATCAAACATCTCATTATCATATTATCCCTTAATTATGCGCATATCATCTACTTTCCAAAAATACCTCAATCACTTCGAATACCACATTAGACCAATACATAAATATTCCAATACACCATAAAAGTACCTCAACAACATTATTCTTGAATACCAATACATAAACACTTTAGTCCATCCACTTCAATGACTGTCCTGGAATAATTCCTTCCTTGATTTAGAAGTATCTTTTCAGGTCAGGGCATTGAGTTGGGTAATCCCTATGTTCTCCACAAATAAGACATTGAACTCCATAACAATCTGTCACTCTATGACCCTTTTCTCCACACAGATAACATCGGTCCCTCCATTTGAGGTATTCCTCAGGGTTCTTCTTCCCTTCTTTAGAAATCTCAATCTTCCTTTCTTTATGCTCCTCAACATGCGAACATGCATAATAGTTTATCTTCCTCTTCTTTGATGAATTAGTCATACCACTAAATTTCACCTTGTTAATCATATATCGCGATGCCTGATTCGGCATAATCACAATATCTTTATCTCTAGGCATCACACAATTTTGTTGCTCATAGTCACCAATTTGTCCATTGGATTCAATGTTAACCAAATTCCTTCTGGTTCCCTGCATTAACTAAAACACAAAAAGAATTTTGTGAGAGGCGAAATCATGCTAGGGAAGACAACATAGTAAAGGGGGGGCACCCTCAATATCTAACATCTTAGGTTAAATTCTAAGATCGTTACCGTAGTTCTAGGACTATATCCTATACGTATACTTATCCTTAGGGGCATCCCTAGACATACCTTAGAAATATCTCTAGGGATCTCACTAACGTTTTCGCATCCTAGTTTCCAAAGGTTGACTAAACCTTTCCTTTGATACCAACTGTAGAGACCCGTATCCTTGACGTACATGAACATTACATTACTTTTGCGGAATACTTAGTACATAACAAAAACACACACACAAGGATCGTAATAGTTTAGTGTCTTTGGAAACTCGGAATATAATCTTCTAATTGTGGTGAAAGATCTTCAAAATCTCCCATAAAGATCTTCCTTTTTTTTTACCTAAAACCTTTCTTTATATCCTGGGGAAAAGAAAACATAAAAGGGTGAGCTCAAATGCTCAGTAAGGGTATACAAAAGAAATAAAAATCATATCATATCTTTTTGAAAATCATAACCTGCAAAAGAGATCATAATATCTTAACATGGAACAAATCATAGAAGTGAAAATGAGATCCCCATAATCATAACATGAAACTTGAAACTTTGTGGCATGCACACATAATCATGGAAAATCATTTCTTGTTAGTCATGACTCATTGCCAAGACTATCTTAGTGGACAAAGTCCCTTTCTGAACCGAGTTCACTCCTCGTTTCAGTCCTGTATCACTGAACCGAAATAACCTTCCGTACCAGCCATGTCTATCTCATGAGGTATAAAATCTTTACCCAATGCATTGGAGGGAGATATAGGTCCCACCCATCTTATAATGAATCCTTTCTTATGTGTGCCACATAATCATAAAACATACATCATCGCATAACACATGTAACAAAAATGGGATTCTTGAAACATCATGACATCATAAATCAATTCATATAAGATAAAGGAATTAATAAAAATAATTCCATCACAACATGATCAAATAAATTTAATAATAGGGATAAAAACAGAACCCTTTATTATCTTAGATGGAAAATAATTTTGATAAAACACTTGAACTCCATTCTTGAGGAAAATATCCTTTCTTCTTCAAAAACATTTTTCCTTTCATAACATGTCATACAACTTTAAAATAAAAGAAGTTGATTAAAAATAAACTTGAAAACTTGTAAAGGAAGTTTCTTGGAAATAATGTTTTAAAAATCCATTCATGCCGTATAAGTTAAAAAAAACATTCTTCGTACTTTTGTCGGAAAAGTCATAAAGTACCTCGTACGAAAAACGACAAAAGATTCTTTTCATATCTTTTACAAAAAACTTACCGAAGGGTAAAAGTGGATATAAAATAATGTAGAAGGATGGAAATAATATTACATATTGATGAAACATGGATGTGGATGATAAAATACACCCCAGTAAATACTTACGAATAAACAATCTCGGATAAAAATGAGATTGTGATATTTCCCTTACCTTAGGTCTGATTTGCTTCGTATGTGTCTGAACCTCCTGTATAACGATTTAAATAATGTCATTGAATTATTACAGAATCATATTCATTGTTATGATATCATATATGGTTCACTTATGACATTATATTACCCGTTCTTTTGTAAATTCCATGTTAAAGAAGCGTTTTGGGTAAAATCGTTTCTTTTATCGTAGGTGTTTTGACTTGTTGTTCTTGACATTATTATTACTTATATCATGATTTACTTACTTCCAGAATATAAAATATGATTTATATATCATATATATTCAGTATATATATATATATATAATAGATAGATAAATGAAATGAAAAACACCGTTCATGGAGACGGTAGTCCGTACGTACGCATGAACGCTGTTTTCCTTTCCTTATTGTCTTGAATGGAAGTAAGTAGATGACATACATATATATATATATACATAAATCCAGTATCTTTATAATGTAATATATTTCATTATTATTTCTTATATATACTTTATAATCATTCTTAAATGGTTAACATGGAGAATGAATCTCATCGCGTCGTGGAGACGGTAGTCCGTACGTACGCACGAGCGATGATATCATTTCCATAAATATTGAATTGAATTGGAGTGGATTATACAATATATCAGAATAAATATGATGTTTTAATAACTATGTATAGTTATTATTTACACCATTATACCCATCCATGTAAGGTGGTGGTGGAAAATAGATTACACCACGGCGTGGAGACGGTATTCCGTACGTACGCACGCGCGGTGATTTCTTTTTCCGTAGGATGGATAGATGGTGAAATAGGGGTGTTTCATACTTATAATAACATATCAGTATATGATTGATACTGATTTTATTACTTCATAATGAAACAACCTAAGAAGAAGAAGTGGAAGAAGAAATAATGATGAAAGAATTGGTAACGGTAATTACCTCTTCTTTGAAGCGCCTCATTGAGACCTCCTCTTAGGGCACTAAAATTGGTCTTTGAGGAAGACCAGAACCTCTAGGATGTTTCTAGGGAAGTGGAGAAGAGATTTTGGCAGGGGTTGGCCGAGCTTGAGTGCTCAAATTGGTGTGAGGAGGAGGGGGAGGAGGTGTCCTTTTATAAGGGAGGAGAGGGGCACCTTAGGAATATCTCAAAATATTATTTTATATTAATGTCAAAATCGGTTTATAATGGTTCCAAAGGGTCTTATTTCGAAGCTAAAGTGGGGATGGGTCGAAATACTATCAACCAATAGGATTTAGACAAGTTTAGGGTATTATTGTAACCTTATCAATTAGATTTAACTCTAAGTTAAATAATTTAACTTTTACCATGTCTTTTTGTTTTCTTTCACTATATGGTTAATAAACTTACTATAACATGCCAAAAGAACCCCAAATTGTTTATTATTAATATATATATCCTTATCTATGTCATTTGGCCGAACCTTAGATTTTTAGGAATAAAATAACAATTAATAATATAATATTTGATTTAAAAACTATTTTGTGTCAATTTTGACACTATTTGATATATGATTTTTGTGAAAGTCATAACAGAATTATATGTTCGAACCAAGTTGATTAAATCAACATTAATATATCATAGTAACCTAGAAAATGAATTGAATTCATAAAAACTCTTAAATTACATTTATTTTGGTATTTATATTATCAATTATGTCAATATTTCATTAATAAGATAATTACTGCATCATCTTTGTGTCATAAGTAAATTAAATTATTTGATGTCTAAAAATTACAAATAAAATACCATCATGTAGTAAATCTTTTTATCTTTCTAATGAATATTTACAATCGAATTTATCTTATGTATAACCCCATATTATAAATGATTTACTTATTAAACTTTGATTTTAACTATTTTAACCCTTCTTTAAATAAATTAATAATAATTGTCCTAATCTAATCCAAGTGGACCTAAATGGTCATATTTTATTCCTAAGTTTGTTTTTGGTCGAATTACCATTGTCCAATAGAATTAGGACATGTGTTAGGGTAATATTAATATCATATTTACCCTTATTTACCCAATTTACTATTAACCGCGGTAAAAAAAGTAAAAAGTTACTATTCACCAAAAAATTGTTTTCATCTCATTGAACCACATTTTCGTCCTTGATATTAACCGTGTCTCTCGGATTTTCGAAATTCCATTCACAGAAGCGGTAAAATTATGTTTTATGCAAAATTCAGTTTTTAACCTACCACTTAGTGGTTTCACTATTCATCAAAAATTGAAAGTTTTCAGAAAAATACCAAAATTTCACCCTAGGCTAATTTCGATATTCTGAGTCCAAAAATGAAGTCCATTTTGAAAAATAAAATTTATAAAATTTCAAAAAGTGGTTATTACTATTCATAACGGCTAGTTTTAATAATATTTTAATAGCATATCGTTGTTTCGTGAAACTCAGTATTGCGTACTACACACGCTATCGAGGAAGGTTGCGATTGCGTGTAATGCCAGGCAAGTCAAGGATGCGTGTTGTGCAAGCTCCTTTTGGTGTAGCGTACAACAAAAGACATTAATAAAATTAAAAAGAATATTTTTCATAAAATCTCGGGCTGTTACAATACATACTCACATTCACCCCGAGAACCTAGACCATCCAACCAGAAAAGTGTTGCGAACCTCTGAAAATAGGAATAAAAATCTAAATAGAGGACACACTAGTGTGACACTAGCCAAGGTTATATAAATATGAGGGTCTTGGTGAAGGTTTAAACTTGATCCCTTTAACATAAGGAAATCAAGGAAGTATATTCCCTACCATGATTATATTTGAAAATGTCTTAAAGGTTGATTCACATAGGTCCTCAGTGAAGGTGCTTGGCATAGGTGCACCGCATAGGAGTGTTGTGAAGGTATGTTTCACAGGTCCTAGGAGGAACTAAAAGTTCCCCATGAAAGGTGATAAGTGTTGTGCGGGCTGGATAATACTTTGAAAATAGAACACTTGGGGAAAACATTTGGATGATCCCTTAACCTAAGCACCCTAGGTCTCCTCTAGTTCCCTTAAAAGAGCCTTTAGTAGGTTCCTGATTAAAGAGAAGGACCTCACGTAGGTTAATTCCTCTAATGTAAGAAGGAACCTCAAATAGATTTCATATTTTAGAAATTTAAGGGACCTTATTCTTTCTTATCCCCTTTTAATTCTCTCATCTATAATTTTTTAGAGATATACCTGAGAAATTTGGGGGTACTGGGGGAATCTGTTTTGCAATGATAGCGCTGGGGGGTTCTTCCCAATTTTCCAGTTACTGAAATGGGGAGCCCAAGGGTCCTGTTTATAGGCAAAGAGGAGACCCATTCGAAGCGAGTAATTGAAATATTTCTTTCTAATTGGTCCACATCATAGATTTTTCATGCATGGGTGTAAAAACTTATACATCTGCCTAGGTCCTCGTCGTAGGTCCTCATCATTGGGTTGTGTGACATTATGTAACACTGGAAGGTCTTGCAATAGTCTTCTTATGTGAAAGTGTATTCTGTAGGATCGTTTAGAAAAAATTATTTTCTTCTTCTCAAATTTCATTGATACTATAAGATCTCCAATGTTCTTTTTATAATATTTTTTCCTTCCCTTTTTTATATAGATTGTCTACAGCATGCTATTGGCTAGTTTCACGATGTGTACTGGCATGTATTGGACCTTGCACATCATGTAGAGGATTTTTAAGTTGTAAGTACCCTAAAAAAATTATGATTGGTAAATCATTTACACATTATGTAATTTCATGACTTCAGTTTTTAAAATAGAAGATATGGCCTCCCATCTTCGGATAGAACCCATAACTCCCCTCTCCCTAACATAGCAGCACCCAAGGAAGC